>JAJOOS010019517.1:0-29739 GCA_029582725.1 Solanum chiquidenum
TGATAAGAAAAAATAAATAAGTAGTGTTATTTAATTTAATTGAATGTTTAAGAAAGAAAATCAAAGAATTTTCGTCAATTTATTTTCATGCAAAAATACAGAGAAATCTCAAAAAATAATATTATTGTTTGAAATTTTTTATGTTCGTTCGCGAATGTTTAATTTTTTTATGAAAATTAACAGACACACGTCTTATTTTTTAAAAAGAAATTATTATTTTTTAAAACGAATTATTTTTTGTTAATTTTTTTAACTAAAATTAACCGACACGTGTCGATTTAAAATAAAAAGTTGCATTTGAAGAATATATATAAAATAAAGAAATCATAAAAATAGTATTTCGTGTTAAAATGGAACAGAAAAAATAGAGTTCAAGGATTAAAATGGAACAAGGCTAAGTTGGAGCGCCAAAATGAAAAATGGGGCCAAGTTTGAGGGGATGTGTATGTGTTTGGCCTAAAAATTATGTAAAAGAAGGATGTGCTCCCTATATGAACGAATCTAGCTTTAAAATTGTGAATTTAATAGAATTCAATAAGTCTAGTATAAACTTTATATATATGTTGAGAAATTTACTAAAAATATATACATATAATAAACTTCAGAATCAAAAGACTTTGAAATTTAAAATTCATAAACTTCAAATTATTAAAACTTGGACTTGTAACTTCCCATCAAGGGCAAAAAAAGTCTTATTTATTTTACCACATAAAAAAGGGTTCATTAGTCCCTATCCAACTTTCTTTTTGTTCCATCCTCATCTTCATACCTTTTCCCCCTTCTTATACTCCAAAAGAGAGAACCTTTAACTAGATTTATATTTTATTTTTCTTTTCATTTTCAAGAAGGATAGATTCCACAATAAAAATGGACTTTCATGGACTTAAAAGTTTTCTTCAATAGTCATAAGGGTAGTGGGGCCTTTCATTTTGAATACGTGATGTCACATTTTAACTAAAAACATGATAGATAACTTCTTAAATATTTAACTCAAATGATGGTCAATTGTGAATATGTAATCAAGTACAATAAAGAGAATTTTAGCTTCAAATGGTAGACAACTCTCTTACATCACCCAATTTGGGTTAATGAACAGGTTATTCCTAATTTTCCATGTTCATCTATATAGATTTCTTTGTCTTTGTGGCACTTGAGATTTTGTGAGGCATCAATAGTTGACTTAACCATACAAGAGAATCACAAGTCACAATAAACTATACAACTTGCTACCATAATAACAATAATGAACTACATGAATCCTCATTTCGTCATTTTAGCTCATATCATAACATTATCGTAGTAAACTATACAACTTGATCGCCGCAAAAAAAATTGCAGCCTATATTTCCTCTCCCGTTTCTATGTTAAATATCCATAAATTACTCCTCCACCCTCCAAAAAGAAGAAGTTATACTAAAGAAAAGTCAGCTTAAAAAAGAGAACATTTTTACACTTTGAGAGTATGGTCCTGGACTTCAATAGATTCCTTCACTAGTTCAATGCTCTTTTGACTAAGTGTCCCATCTTCCTCAGCATCAAAACTAGCATGAACACTGTAGAGAACATAAACCAGAACAGCAAGAGCTGAGAAGAATCCGAATCGGATGTAGGATGGTCTATCAAGTGAACCTAACAAGAATATATTGAGGAAGATGGACATGGATGGAATCCATGGCATTAAAGGGACACCCCAAAACTCGGGTTTTTGCGCTTGTGGTACCATATAATGGAAGAGTTGTAATACAGCGATGGCGATAGCAGTACAAGCACCAAGCATGAGGGCTTTTGGCTTGCCTGGTGGTGCAAATTGCCATAACAGGGTGAATAAAATGGATGTCAATGAGAAGCAAAAAAGGAATGATAGTGTAGGCCATGGATTTGTTATGCCAATTGAAACGTAACGCTTGTAAATAACAGCATTTGCTACCATGTAAAATACAAACAGTGTACCGATTGATACAAGGTTGAGTAGTATTTGTAAATCAGTGAAAAGGGCAATTGCTGCTGTACAAATTCCTGAAAATGACCAAACAAATACTTGTATTAGCACAATAGGAAGAAATTCCTAGCAAGACTTTATTCTGAAATTGGTAAAGAATGTGTCATTTCAGTCAAAAGTTTCGGCCTTGTAACACTTCTGGCAAGATTTTGAGTCTCAGAAAATCACATGACAAGATCTTTAAAAGGGTACCCTTCGTTAACGGAGCCAGAATTTTCACTAAAGAAATTCAATATCTACTATATATACATAAAAAATAATTTCCGATGACTGCCCCTAGTACTCTACAAAGGATTCTATATATAGCATTTTCAACTCTGTTTTTGAAAGTCTATATCCCAGTTGACTTAAATTCTTATTCCAGTAATGTAAGTCACACACATAATCTTTATAAAGAATAAAATTTCAAGAATGGTCAGCAGGAGCTTGAAAAAGTTTTATACTTTGCTGAGCTCAAATACCTGTCTCAATAGTGTATCAAAGTATGTGGAGAACATTCGTTTATAGATAATGATGGGAAGGAACCTCATTAGTTATATATTGTTTGAACCAATAATTGCAGTTAAAATCTTTCCTGAGTCGCTCGAATTATCAAGGAACCTTCCTAATTGGATTTTTTAAATAATCAAGATTTATACAAAACAGTATTATCACGAATTAATTCATAATACATTTTTTTTTAAAACTATATGGAATCTTTTCTCCTTGAAATACATATTTGAAACATTTAGTTGATATTGTGTTGGAGAATATAATTAAGAAAATAAAAAATGTGTCCTCATCTTTTAGACAAAATTATCACACTTCAATATGAAACCTGAAATCCCCTATTCACATTAAAAAAACCATAGTTTTCATCCATGAGAAATATATTCAAATATAAAAATTGTGTTGAAATCGTCACATACTTCAATATTGGAGGGCTATGAATGAACAAAGAAAAATAAAAAAGGCCAAATTCATAACAAACATTGAGATATGAGCCAAGGTTTTATCCTAAGGAAGAGGACCCCACATAGAAAAAATCAGTCAAAGCCCTTCCAATAAAAATTTCTCAAATCTTTGTGTGATTGTGAGTGACTAAATATCTCGACATAAACGGTAGGTTCCACTAAAATATCGAAATCAGAATTTTTATTAAAATCATTTAAATAAATATAAAAAAGTAAATACAAATAAGTTGAATGAAATTCAACTCTTATAATATGAAATAATTATAATCATGTATAAATAATAAAATTTTCTGTTGAAACACACTCCACCACTGGGTCCCACAAAACCGAGAAAATAGTTAACCGAATTTGATGAGTCCCATGATAAACTTATGATCAATTTTCCCTAAAATGTAAAGCTATCGCGTTAACTGAAACGGTTCTTTTGGTGGACCCCCTATTCTCCAACGGCAAAGGTAATAATAATACAAAAGGCAACATCCACGCAATAACAGGAAAAATAAATAAATCACACACGTATTTCCACTAATTGATCCACATAAAAATACGTAACACAATAAAATACAATACCCAATCGAATTTTTTCAATATATTTTATATCAGTCGAGATTCTATCAAAAGTACTAAACATTCATCTGCCTGGAACCTCTACTATGAAATTTGATAAAAACAGAAAGTACGAGTAGATATTGATGAAAAAATAACGTACCGAGAAAAACGGAAGCATTCACAGGCGTTGATGTTTTAGGATGGACCCTAGCAAACCAAGCGGGGACAACGCTAGACCGTCCGATCACGCACATGTATCGAGCTTGGCCCAACATAGCTACTAATAAAGATGTTAAAATACCGAAACTAGCCCCAACTCCTATCACATTTGATACCCATCTCCACCCGTCTGATCCCATAAATGCCCCCGAAAATGGCGCATCTGGATCAATCTGTTCATCAAAAACAACATTTTATCATCAACCTTTCACACACCAGATATTAATACACATTTACATTCATCATCAAATAAATGAGATTTGTTGATCAAAATTTAATTGATCGAGATAATGAAATAAATGTATAGTGATGAGGATAGAAATGTAATTTTAGTAGCTTTAATTACCATATCATAAGGGAGGAGCATGGACATAGAAGCAGCCATGAGGCAGTAAAGAACTGTCACGAGTATAACGGAACCCGAGACACCAGCAGGTATATCCTTAACAGGATTTCTGACCTCTTCAGCCATGGTTGAAACGGCGTCGTACCCTATGTAACTCAGATAAACCATTGCTGCACCATTGAACACTCCTGAAGCACCGAATGGGAAGAATCCACTCGCATGATTTTCATACCCTGCTTCTCTGAAATTCTTCGTCTCTCCTCTGGTAAATCCAATTACTATCACGAATACTATGAACACTAGATGTAGCACTGTTAACACCATATTCAACATCGAACTCTCTCTTGTGCTGCAAAGAAATCGTAACAAATTATGTTTATGGAAAAAACGAAATCGAATTCGATTAGAGATTTTTGATGAATTTTAGCGGACGAGGACGAACCTGTAACAAATGATTACGGTGAGAGCTAAAACTACTAAAACAGCAACAATATCGATTTCGTTGAATCCTTTCGGTAATCCATTGACGGTGATTCTCAATCTGCTTTCGGTGGATATACCGAGGGCTGTACATAAATAACCGGTGAAACTCCTCGCCACCGCGGCATTTGATAATACGTAATCGATGATCAGATTCGCACCGGTCAAAAACGCTAGAAATTCACCTGCACTACGAAACGTCGTTGATCAATTTAATCGTAAAACAAAGCAGAGGAACATTGCGTTTTTTACGTGTTGTTTTTAACAAATTCAGTTACGGAAAACGGACCGAAAGTGACACGGATATAGCTAAAAGCACCGCCAGCAACCGGCATATCGACGGCGAACTCAGTGTAGCAAAAAGCTGATAACAGAGCACAGAATCCAGCAATGGCGTAAGAGAGAACAACAGCAGGTCCAGCGCACGTACGGCTAGCACGACCGGAAGTGACAAATACTCCGGCACCAACCATACCGCCGACGCCAAATCCGACGAGGTCGTACCACCGGAGACTCCGTTTCATATCTCCACCAGACCGGGCTCTGACTCGACTTGTTTCTTCGAAAGAAGTCGAGACAGAACAAGCCCGGCGAGCTAATCGGTGTGGAGTATCGGAAAGTGCTCGGAGGTAGGATTTGACATTAGAGAAAGAGGAGCCATAGGTCTCCATTTTTGGACTACCAAGTCTCTCTCTTTTTATCAGTAAATATTGAATTGGAGGAAATGAAGAACGAATGAATGGGTATTTAAAGAGTTAAACACTAAGAAAATGGCTGATACTGATATCTATTGATCCACTAACTCTTATCGATAATATTTTTTTCACTTATAAATAATAAAGTATCTATATTATTACATTCTTTTACGTAATATAACAAATTAGGGGGCAAAATGTGGGAGATAAATCAAATCCGTGAATTTGGGCTTGGAAAAAAAAACAGATAGCGGATGCATCTCCCATATTTCCTTATTTAGTTTAAAGATATTTTTCTCACTAAAATCAATTTTAAACTTGTAAGTTTGTTTAATGCATCATTAAGATTTTCAACGGAAAAACAACATAAATCGTCATTTTGATATATAAGAGATAGTTCAAAAAAAGTCACAATGGTGAAGATTGAGTTTATACTAATGTCTCGCTAGGATCATCAACAAAATTATTATGTGGTTAGTCATGTAAAGTGGACTACATGCACCTTACCACTATTTTTATATTTTTTTGCTTGGTGGTGCTTTCGTTGTTTAAATAATCAGTAATAAGAATAAAAATTAAAGATCGAGAATTTAAAGAAAAAAAAGTTAAAAACTACCTGAAAATAGGAAAGTTCGTACAAAAAAAATGTTTTATTAAAAAAGAAACAATATGACATAAACAAGTTAGATTAAACTTTCTATGGAAAGGTCTATTTAACTACTATTAAGCAATTTCGAAATGTGATACGCACCTTTTCCTTCACTATCGCCTCTAAAGTTTGAAGAAAATGTAATAATAATCCCCCTTGCATTTGATACAAATTAGGGATAATTTTAAAGATCTTCCTCTAAGTTTTCTTTCGAATCATTAACAATTTCTATGGACTTTGATTTCTTTATAACAAGATTTTTAATATTTATATCATTAATAAAAAATAATTATAATTATTTTGACTGATTTACCCTTATCAATATACAAACGGAAAAGGGTCAAAACTACCCTTGAACTATAGGAAAAGGTCTAAAAATACCCTCCAACTATCTTTTGATCTAAAAATACCATTTTTTCACCTTTTTGGCTCACATATACCCCTTCACTCACCTTTTTGGCTCACTTATACACTTTCATTCACCTTTTTGACTAACTTATACCTTTATGACTAACAACCAAAGTTTATTTTGCTTTATTTTTTTTAAAAAAATGTGATTTGTCATTTTCTTATTAGATAAAATAAAAATCTCATCTCTATTAAAAAAAATTCTCATAATCTATTCAAATCAAAAAATATATACCTCTTCATGACCCCAATTTTTTTTAATAAAAAAATCTAGTAATTTTTGTATTTGACTAAAAAAAAATTAAAAAGTTTGTTTTAAATAATTAATACTATATCATTTATAATAATTTAAAAAATAATTATAAGAATATTAATAGTGCCACAATATTTATCTTCCTTTTTAAAATAGAAAAATAAAATTGGTAACTTAATTTTTTTGCTAATCTGGGATAAGTACTTTTCAAAGAAAAAATTCCACAAACAATTTTACTTTAAAATCAACTCATTAAAAAAAATGGGGAAAAAAAAAACAGATGTACGGTCATAGCCATAGGGAAAATTTAAGTAGGATAATAGAGAAAAATGTGTAATGTATTTATGGATAAGATAATATATTGTTATGATTATGACATAATAAATTTGTTTATAAAATATTAATCATTTATATCATGTTTAGAATTTTGATTTAATTAATTAAATATTAGCCGTTAATTTTTTCTTATGTCATGAGTCTTCAATCTAAGTAAAAATTTGAGGAAATTGAGAGAAGTTGGGTCCAAAAATAAATAATAATAAAAACTACAATATTTTAAAATTGGGGTCTTGAAGAGGTATATTGCTTTGGTTTGGATAAATAATGAGAAATAATCTAATTGAGTTGGGATCTTTATATTATCCAATAGGGAATGACACATAATAAATATATTTTTTAAATAAAGAATAAAGAGAGAATTGTTAGTTTCAAGGATATCGGTAAGCCAAAAAAGTGAATGGAAGAGTATTTTTAGACCAAAAGATGGATTAAGGGTATTTTTAAGCCTTTTCCTATAGTTTGGGAGTATTTTTGGCCCTTTTCCGATATACAAATTGAGCAAACTTATACAAGTATATATTCCCTTTGTCCAACAATACTTGTCCACTATAAAAAAAAAATTATTATATCACTCTTTGAATATAATAAATACAATGTCTTGAAAAATGAATAGAAAAAAATTATAATTAATAATAAGTATTAATTAGAACTAAGTGTAAAATTATCCATTAATTTCATTGCGAACAAGTATTGTTGGACATTTGTTACGACCCAGATCGTCGTGATTGGCACCCACACTAACACTCCGGTGGGAGAACCACTACTACAACCCAACCAAGAAAATAATCTAAAAACTAAGGCATTTAAATCAAACACTAAAGAAATAAAAATAGAGTTCTCATAAGCTCTAACAAAAGTCTAACAATAATAACTAACAATGCGGAATAATAACCTAGAACCTGAAAGTCAATATACCAAAACATTCTAACAATGAACCAAGTCTAAACAAGAAAGGGATACAACCCCAACTAATGAACTAATCAACTAGCTAAAACAAATGTCTAAGCCCGAAAATGGTGGACATAGACGAAAGAGAATTCCATGGCAGCCCGAAAGAATTGGCTCACCCTTGAATTCGAACAATCACTGATCTCCTAAACGAGGTCTATCAATAGTCGCTTGAAGATGCCCTGTTCTTAACAAAAATAAGAGCAAGTTCAGAATCAGTTCACAACCACAGTGTACTGGTAGGATCAAGCAACTATCCTACTAGTGCAACATAAATAAGTCAAGACAACATTATAATCACATGCATATATATCAACATATACAATATTATCAACATTTACGAACAACGAACAACTTCACATTTTACATGAAATCATTGGTCCTCTCATGGAACCCAAACCCAAACAGTTAGCATGCCGGAATGTGGCAATCGATCCCATATTTATGATGAAATGTGGCAACCGATCCCATTTTTATGCCGGAACGTGGCAATCGATCCAAGTTAATTTATGCCGGAACGTGGCAACCGATCCCATACACACACCACAATTACAATCACAAGTATATCATCAAGATCATACATTTAAGTCATGATTTCATGGCATTCATCAATTCTCTAACTCATTTACAACAAGTGTGATCAACATTGCAACATTCATACTTATACAAGTATCATAGTGAACCAAGAACAAGCATACATCACACAATCATATAATCACAACCATCACCTACCTCGAAACAAGCTTGCAACTCTAAGAAACTTAATCCTTCTCTTTTCAGATTCGTTCCGCTTGTTCTTGGTCTACAAACAATCAATATAATATGGGAATCAATAAACAATCATTAATTACCCGGATTACTAACAATTCTATGAGCCCTATGTTAAACCCATAATTCCAATTATCCAATTTAGGGTTGTTTCCACCATAGAATCTATAATAAAATCCTCCCCCATCAATATTCACCCATTATATTACGTTCTACGAATCAAAAAATGGATTCAGGGAGTAAAAAGCTTACCTTTAGCCTCAAGAATGGTGAAAATGAGTAGGAGTCGCCTGGGAGTCGTTCCTTAGCTCAAAAGGTCGAAAAGTGCATAATGAGGTCCTTTAGGGGTTTATTAACGACTTTAATTCGCTTCGGGCCCGCCACAACGGCCCCTCCAAAGCGGCAAAACCCAGCGCCAAAGCGGCATTCTCGAGACAGAATTATTTCAAGAATTCCAAAATTTACATTTCACAACACACCTCTAACCCACGACGCTCAATAAATACCCTTTAACGAGTTATCTAACTAATCATGTAATCAAAATCATAAATGATTCACCCAATTGTTACCAGATTTCCCTACACCTCAATGACTTCGATTTTGTCTAAATCTGAACAAGGTTGGAAAAATCCAAATACTATGAAAAAGTTTTCCGATCCCAAATTTCCCCCGTTGGCTTTTCTATAACGACGGGAATAGGTCGTTACAACATTCCAAAATAGTATAGTGGACAACTATTATTGGATGGAAGGAGTAACATTTACTAATGCAATTGGAGCAATCTGAAGGAAAATTTAACCTAATATGTTGTTTGGATTGATCAAATAAAGTGCAAATAATGCCCATAGACTTTGGTAAGATATTTGAAAATGAACTTTTATATATGAATATTTTATATAAGACAAATGAAAAGTTTATATATGATTATGATGTTGGAAAGTGAAGTAATAACAGTTTACAATTAGACAATAAAACGTGTAATGGCCAATTGGCCAAAAGCCAAAGATGGAATCCTAGTAAATATATCACATGTTCACATTCAACTCCCTTGTAATTTTGCCTAAACAAATTGGCAAATGCATTTAATCTAGAGATAAGCATAAATTGTTGTCTAGCTATTTATAGACGTATTAATTTTAAATATTCTCATCGAAATTTTTGACTTTTCATTAATTACAAAACTTTAGAATACTGTCAAAGGGGCGGGAGAGTCTCAGTCCGTGCTGCCCGGGCATTGAGAAGGAAGGACGCTTTCAGTTCCTTTGTTAAGCAAGTCAGATACTTAAAACAGAAATCTGGATTCTTGTACACTGCCTTATATTTAAAGCAATGTGCAGTATCCTTACAGCGGTACGATGCTGGTAATTACCATAAAGGTGATTTACTTTCTGTTCCAACCCGGTCCGAATCTTATCTGAACTGCGAGAATTTATCCCATCCATCCACCGAGAAAAACACCTGCCTATTATAAAACTAATCTATCAAAATCTAAATAAACGTCTTATTATTTAAAAAATCTTGAATAAACGCGATGATAGATATTAATTGGATTTTTTTCTTTCCTTATAAGCATCACCACATAACAAAATATACTAAAAAGGATAGACAATAAGGTAGATTATACTTGACACTCTTATAATATACTACTAAAATGTAGAAACATCTCCTATAATCTTAAATTTCATAAAATTATATATGTGGGAAATTTCCATTTTATTTTTATGCGTTTCCTATTTTTATAATTTTTTACACATAATAATTAAAGATATACATCATATGTTTTTCAAAACTATTTTCACGATCTCATATTAGATGTACATCTTACTAAAATATTTATTACATATTACTTGATCACTTATTAAATCAGAATATAATTATTATTTTTTTCTCATTATACCACTACAATTAATGTGACCTTTGGAAGTTCAAACAAATTTTGAAAGATTCAAAACTCTTTTTTTTAAGAAGCTAATCAATATAAGCAAAGGACAACATGGTGATTTATTTATCTAATAATATGAGACGGAGGGAGTAAACATTTAGCACCCTTATAAAAGAACACGTATAATTTGAATAAATACAAGGAGTGTTAAATATTTGAGAAAACTTTTGACTATCCAACATGAGTTGTAGTAAATGATCGAGATCTCTTCATTTTTAGTTAAAGATTTTGATATTGATCGTTCCTAGGAACAGAAAAAGTCATGTTGAAAATGTTATCTTGAAAAATGAATTATGCAATATCTAAATTTAAATTTAATAGAATTCTAATACAAAAACCGAACACAAGTTTAGGGTAGTGGAAGACGTTACGGTACCTTAATGAAACAGCCAACAACTGCAAAAACAATGAATGACTCAACAGAAAAAAAGGCAGAAAATTCCACTGAATTTCGGACGACAAAAAGCCAGAAAAAAGTTATTAGCTCGGTGGACTTGGAACTACTACTTTATTTCTTTCATACTATATCTAGTTATATATCCGTAAAATAATTTATAATTTTAAAATATCATCCATATAAATTAGTTTTTAATAAAATATACTCCAAAATAAAAAAAAAATTAAGGAGTGTATCAGATCAATAGATACCAAGTTACGTAAAATGGACAAAGCATATTTTAAATTTTACCCTCTTAATATTAAAGGATCGTTTGGTAGCTGATTAAGAGGTGATTTATTTATGTATTAAATCTTATATAATTTGTATCATATTTGATATTTTTTTTGTTATGTATGAAATCAAACACACCAAATATAGTGCTTGGTTAGGATTTCAAAATCTTAGGTAACTAATATGTGTATAAGTTTTGAGAAAAATTATGTATTATTTTAGAGATAAGGCATAACTACTCCACACAAGTGCCCTTATACTATGATCGAATCTCAGAGACACCTTAATTAATGTAAGGTCCTATTACCTCCTGAACTCATTTTTTTGTAATTTTGTACACTTTTGGCTTACGTGACACACATTGTGACTCTACACAATTGAGGCTCGTGAGAGATATTTGAATGTCATGTAAGACAAAAAGGTGTACAAAAATACTAAAAAAAATGGTTTCAGGGGAGTAATTGGACCTTAGTTTAGATAAAATGTGTCTCTGTGTTTTCGGTCATAATCTAGGAGGATACTTGTACCTTATCCCTATTATTTTATGTAGATTAACAATGAAATAACTAATAGATGAATGATTAATATATAAATAACTAAAACTTATAAAATTAATTCTCGTATAACTTTAACCAGCTACCAAACGAGGATTGAAACACAATACCACCTTGACCTATTGAATGAAATTGATAACCATTTCCATATATTATATAAATAAATCAGGCTGCATTAGCCCCTAGATAATAAAAGGGTATAATTCAAATATTATTTATTTATGAAATTGATAACCATTTCCATATATTATATAAATAAATCAGGCTGCATTAGCCCCTAGATAATAAAAGGGTATAATTCAAATATTATTTATTTATTTCAGGTTAGGACAAAGATAAAGAAAGCACTTTATATTCAAGCTAGCTTCAAACTCAAAATTACTTTTTTAAAATCAATTTGATGTAAATACGGAATATTTTGAGGTGCAATTTGATGTAAATACGGAATAGCACTATGTTACTTTTTTAAGTGAAAAAATGTCCAATACTTTTGAATATTATGAAATATTTCAAAATTGCCCTCCTTATTAGTTAGAGTCGGATATCTCTCTCAATCATTACGAGAGTAGTTTTGATAAAAATCATTCTTAGATATTGAATAGTGGCATTAGAGCTTCACAAAATCCTCCCCAATCTAAAACAAATCTATCGAGGTACATAATATAAAGATGAAGGTGTGAATTTGTCTGTGACCTGTGATTTAAGCCACAAATTCTCTTACTTTACATCAAGTTTGAACCATTTTACAAAAATTGAGGGTAAAATGTAAAATTTGATATTTTCCCTTTACTATATAGTGTGGACAATGAGACAAATAAATCTTCTTTATGCCTTAGTTCAATCTCTTTTAAATTGATATTATATTTTAATACTACTATATTGTATATTCTTTTTAGCTACTTTTACAATCCAACAATTCTCATATTGTCAAAATCATGATTATATGCATAGATTCTTTTATACATAAGAAAACAAATAGATCTTCACTTTGAAGTATGCACATTGGCTTTTTCTTAAATCTCATTATCTAAAAAATAAAAGAAAAAAAACCTTTGGAGATAATGGAAAGGAGTGCTCTAGACACTTATAACTTTTTTTTTTTTGGTTGATGTTTAACAACATGAAGAGATAATTAAATTATTAAAGACAAATTAAAAGCTTTATACAAGATTAAGACATGAACAAACAGACAAAAATATGCTTACATGGAAAAATATTTTTAATAATAATAATAGTGAAACAAGAAAGAACATATTTAAAAGTAATGTCCATAAAACTACAAAAATAAATATAAAGCAAGAAAAAGTGTAATAGATTTTGTTGCTATCTTCTTAAAGTCATGTACGTTACATATCACTTTGCAAACAAATAACTTGTTTCCTGCATTTATAATCTTAATTAATATAATCAAACACCTTTTAGTATACATCAACGGTTAATTAATTAATTAATCAAGATTTTTTAATTATTATGTGATAATACAAAGGTCAGCTAGGACTTTTAAGTTTTTAAAAAAAATATATATGCAAAGGCACCGCCAAGAGAAAAGCAAAGATCATGATATTATTTGTTTTATTCGACTGATTGTCTTGTAATTATATTTTGTTTACAATGCACGTAAAATATAAAGTCAGATTAATTAGAATTTTAAGGTTATAATTTTTTGTTCGGAGCAAGTGGTAGATTCCTTTCTAATATCAATCATCTCAATTTTTTATTAAACTCGTAACTTAAAAAAAATTAAAAAAAAATAGTAGATTCGTCTTAAAATGCAGTAGCAAAGCCATATATATATTTGAAAAGCATTTATCGATATCAGTTAGTCGGAAAATTATATGATGTAACTAGATACTGAATTCGACACCGATAACATTAACTATTATACTTTAGCAAGTTGTAAACAAATATACTCAATTGTAATGGACGGTGGATCAAATAAAAACAAGTGGCACATAATGGCAATATATCCTCTAGTGAACCGATTAGCAACTTTTTATTAAAATATTTTTGAATAGAAAAGTTAATTAGTTATTTGAATTTTTAATTTAATTTTTCATCATGTAATCTTCTATCCTATTTTCTTTTTCCTAATCCTTAATTTATTTATTTTTAAAAAAAAAACTATTTTAACCAAACAACAATCAAATGCAACCTATTACTTATAATGAAATTACAAATTAGGCAATTATCCTTAAAATGTGTTTTTACCATTTTAACCAAACAACAATCAAATGCAACCAATCGCCAATAATGTAATTACCACTTGCAAATTAGGCAATTAACTTTAAAATGTGTCTACCATAACCTATTTTAACTAAAAATGTCAAGCCAATGCATGAAGTATTCCACGTTCACATTAGATAGAAGAAATATGACATCTCAGTGAGTGTTATGCATTCATCCTATTTGATACAAATATTAGTAATTGATTTCATGATTTACACTCGTTATTTATAAATTATATGAAGACAACTATTTTTCAACTTATAATTAACTCCATTTAAGCTAAATTACAATCACATACAACCAAATGCTTCTAATGAAATTACAAATTAGGCAATGAATTGAAAATGTGCCTACCCAACCCTATTTAACTAAAAAAGTTAGTTCAATGTATAAAGTATCATGTGTTTACGTTAGGTATGAAAAAAGTCATACCATAATGGAGTATAATACGTGCAATCTACCTTAAGAGAAATATTTATAGCTAATTTCACAATTTGAATCTATAACATATATTTTATAATATATTAAAAGTTAGAACTCAAACAATACAATAATTAATAAGTAATGTACTATATGGGAGGGATGATAAAGTATAGTTAAGAGGTGTAACTAAAATATTTTTAAGGGTGACCTTTTTTATTTTTACATATTACAATTAATTTTAAAATGAGAAAAAAAATTAAAAAAAAAAGAAGAAGAAGAAGAAGAAAAAAGGCAAATTTAATTAGAGGCCGTAGAGATGTGTCTAATCACCGTATAATCTATATCTATAAATTGCAAAACATGGTTTGATAGTCACGTGCAATGTAGGTGCATCAAAACTAGTAAATCACATAAAAAATAACTCTTTACAAATTTATAACTATACCATATTTTAACCAAATTACAATCAAATGCAACCTCATTACAAATTAGACAATTAGCTGAAAATTTATTTAGCCAACCCTATCTTAACGTAAAAAGTCTATTCGACGTACGAAGTATCATATGTTCACGTCAAATACAAAAAAAGGACCATAATTTAATGAAGTACAATGCAAACAACTCATTCAAACACATATATAAATGACTGTCCATAATTTGAACTGATAACCTAAAAATGACATGAAAACAATCTTTCACCAACGTATCAACTATACCCCCATTTAAACCAAATTACAATCAAATCATTTTTTCTAATAGATAAGATAGAAGAAAGAATGAAGTGACCTAATTGGACAAAAAACTTTTGAATGAATTTATCACAACAGAATGAAAACATTCCAAGGAAGGCAACAAACAATTAACGACAAATATATTTGGCACGATCACTTTTTGGCACGAAATAACATGACGTTACTTTTTAAGGATAAGTTCGTAATTAAAGAGCGTTGGCAAGATGTTGCTGTAAGTTCATTTTTTTTCATCCAAAATGCCCTTTAAAGTTAAACCAATAAAAAAAAGTCTTAAACCACTAGATAGTTTCAAGTATACCTTAATTCGTAGAGGTATTAATTAATCAATAAATTAATAAATATTAATTTAAAAAATGTTTTTGAAGTTTAATGAATATACCTTATTTTTTCCCTTAAAAACAATATAAACATACTTATCCATGAGATAGAAATTTATGAACGAAAATTGTAGAATGTTGAAAAGAAAGAAGAATGGAAGAATAAACTGCAATGAAAGATGAAAAGGTTGAAGAAAGAGAATGAATAGAGTATTAAAGTAGATATAAATGCTTTTTTGGGCAGTATTTTTCATTTTTGTAATAAAAAATTATTGGGTGGTGTAATTTCTTGAAACCATCTGGTGGTTTAAAGACTTTTCTTAGTAGTCTAACTTTAAAGGGCATTTTTGTGCAAAAAAAAATGAATTTACAGCAACACACTTGCCAATCACCTTTAATACAAACTTACCCTCAAAAAGTAAAGTCGTGACATTTTGTGCCAAAAAGTGATCGTGGCAATATATATCTGTGAAAGTGTATTATCTTAATAATGAATCAGTAAGATTGATATCGGTTGAAGTAAGAAGATAGATTTACCAATGTCTATATTAAAGAGGAGGATATGATTACATTTTCTTAATAAGTCTATAAATCAATTTCGATGAGAATATATAGAAACACTAGAGATAGATTTATTAATAATTTAATATAAAAGTATGAAATTAAATTTTCTTAATAAATCCATGGACTAATTAATCGAAACAATTTTAAGTTACTCTTGCTGAATTCAACACATTACACTGATTCATCTATTAATTAGATAGACGTCTTGCACCATGCCACCTGATGGATCCCACATCAAAGATGAATAGTTTCTTGGACTCACTATATAACTTAATTAGATAATTCTCACCCTTTGAACTAGAATTTAAAGTTGAATTTAAACTCAAGATCTATTTAATTTGATATTATAGTTGATGTTAAGTGCAAATTTTATTTAACACCACCCCTGCGCCACCACACATTTTACCTCTCCCCTTTACTTAGTTCAAAAATTATTATATTATATTATGAAAAATCACTATTTTTTTTTTTAGATATAAAGAGTTTTTGGAGTTTTCAAAAAAATTGAGTATAGAATAGTTGCCTCTTAATTAAAGAGACCCTTTTGAGAACTTATCTCAACTAGAGAGTATTTTACTTTAGCACTGAGTTGTATGTTTTGGGAGTAGTATTAAATACCGATATAACTGAAAGTTCTGATAACTCATAAGTGACATAACCCAATAAACCATGTAGCTAGTGTGGGATAGGATTGTATTGACATTTAAGCGATTCCTCACTGCTTATGAGAAGGCCTATTAGACTGATCCATGAGTTGAGTATGTTCTATATTCCGGCAAAGTATAATACAATTCTGACAGCGTGGGTGAGACGTCGTATCATCATGAATCTCATAGTGAAAGTTGTCGGTTAAAAGATCTCTCAGATAGAGTAAAGGGTATTTCATTATTTTCATTCGATATTTTGTATCTGCATTAAAGCCCCGATTACATTTAAATCACACACTAAAGAATCAATTCTTGAAATGACGCTTCGAACATGATGTTTTTATGTTCAAAACTCAAACTTGAAATCGCTAATCAAGTATGAATCAATTTCATCAATGCACCACAACGTAAAATCCCTAGTTGGGAAAACACCAATGAAAGATATTTTAGGGGTCCAAAAGCTGAAAAAAGCAAGAAGATGATGATAAGTCCAGTAGAAAACTTATCCAAAGACATGGGGGTGTATAGTCCATGTCAACAGAGAAAAGAGAGTGACCATCCCTTTTAAATGGTAAGTGGATAAGTATGTACTATATCAACCAATCCCTTTTCCTATTCTGCAAATTTTGCAGAGCCCCCCCCACCCACCCACCCTCTGTCTGTCTCCTCTGTGCTCTCTGCTCTACAGCTAATTATGTATTGACACTACTACTACTACTACTGCACAAATGGAGGCTAAAATAAAGCCTTAGCTACCTAGTGGTTGGTTGGTTGGCAAGTATGGGGCAATGAGATCATCATATTTTTTTGCAGTTCCATAACCAGTCAATCTTTTTTCTGCATTCAATTCCTTTTTTGGGATACTGTTTGAGTTGGACATTGAACAGCTATGCTCTTGTTGTTGCAACTAGAGAAAAATCAAACAAAGAGGTGGTGTCATTGGACTTTTAAGGCTCCCAATGGCCAATTCTATTGCTTATATTTCTTCCACTTGTGTGAGTTTGTTTGTATTGTTAGTCCAATTCATTTCGTATTATTTTATATGAGTTAGTTTGATTTGATATAAAATTTATGAAAGAAATGAAGATATTTTATTAAGAGTAAAATAAATATTTTAAAATTAGATTGTTACTTAATATAGAAATGTATTTTTTTTTAAACAGACTAAAAAGAAAGTCATATAAAATGGGATAGAGGGAGTATTACTTAAAGGTAGGGGTAAAGCCGTGTATTTTTTACCCTCTTCAGATTCCACCTATGAAACTACATTGAGTTTGTTGTTGTTGTGGTTGTTTGTGTGTTATATATTCTTTTCATTTATTTTGGATATTTAAGAAATTTACCTTAGTTTGTTTTATTGACTATGATGTTTTGGATCGACTTACGCGCATCATAATTATTTTACTAAAAATGCATTTTCCATTCGAACAAATTTTGCGTTCATTAAATTATGAGAATTGAGATGAGAAAAAAATAATCAAATAATTAGAGTCTGTTTGGATTATGTGATTAAATAAAAGTAATCGAAAACATCAAATGTTGAAGAGCATTTTTAGGTAATGAGATGATTTTGTCAATATGCAGTTACATATTTCAAATAAAAGCACTAAAATTGATATTAACTAATGTGTTTGGTGAAAAGATTTTGTTAGAATAATTAAAATATAGTTAAAATTATTTACAAAAGATTATAGCTAAAGGTATTGAATTTGGCCAGACACCTAAAATCTTTTTTTAAGAAAATAGTACTACCTCTATCGTAATTAACGTGGAATTCTTTTTTTTTAGTCGATAAAAAAAATTGATATACTTTTATATTCGGTAATAATCTAAATTTAATTTAATTCTAATAAGATGATTTATACTCACACAATTAATATTTATTATTCGATGATTTATTGAAAAAATCATCTCTATCCACAAAGATAGAAAGGAGCAAGATTTGCATCATTCTACTTTCCTCATACCTCATTTATAATGCATTTGATACATTATTGTTATTGTTATGGTACATTTATAAATTCTATGTTCAGTCAAATACCTTTATATAAATTGAGAAATCTACAAAATCACTTGCTTCTTCATCACGATGTTAATAACTATCAAATGTATCTGCCTTGATCTATGGGAAATAATCTTTCTAAAAATTACTTATTATATGGTACGAATATAAAGTCGGTTCTAGTCAAACATTGACTAATTTGACGATTGATTATATTCCTATGCTTGTCACGGTCGCTTGATATATTTTTACTAATACAATGTTAGGTTCGATTAATTCTTTTAATTGTTGGTTTGATTTTGATACGATCTACTTTGACTATTTGACTAATTTTGATAATGGACAATATAATAATATATAATGGATGTAGCAGAAAAACCAACTGGTATACGATTCTAGTTGACTTAACACACGTAATGTAATTGGCATTGACATAATAGGAATATTTCGTCTATTAAGGATACATGTAATAATGCTAATATTATTTAACAAAATAAACTAATGTAACATATTCCGTATAATTTTATTGGTAGAGTTTGGAAAGATAAATTGTACACAAATCTTATTATTAACTTGTGAGGGCAGAGAGATTGTTTCTGATGAATCCTCATCTAAAAAAATACTAATACCCCTGGCATGGAAAGTAGATATGCTCGACAACCTACTAATTCTTTACTATGATACTCGACTTTCACACCCTCTTATCAAATCACATGTCCTCAGTGAATTAAAGTTTAGTCATGATCTGACTAATCACTAGTCTTCTTCTTATGAGATTCTCTCATCTTGTTTTTAACATTTCATTTTCCAGTCATAGGTGTCCGTTCTATTTTGATTTGAATAACTTTGAAAATTACATACTCCAATAAACGTGTTCTTTCTAGCAACTTTACTAGATATTTTTTTTATAAAAAAAAAATCTATACTTTTCTATTATGATTGAGAAATATATCAACTCAATCTAACCTTTTACAAATAAAGTTATTCAAATGTCAGCAAAACCTAATTAGTTTTCCACCAACAATATAGATATTGATGAGTAATTAATTAAGATGTGTCTTGTTTCATTGTTTTTTTTTAATTTACTCAAACTTAATCCAAAGTTAACTGGATCCCAATTTTAATTAAATAACATCTAAAGAAAAAGATTGGAAGGTAACATTGTCTGCCAATAAATTCAAATAATTTATAATGGATGTCACATGGGGCCTGCATATATTATTAAGAATTAATTAAAGAGATATTTAACGATTTTCAAAGAGAAGATTATTATGCATTTGCCAAACCAATTAATTAAGTTTTTTTTACTGGATTTGACAGTCGTTAATTAATCACATAGAATTAGGCCTTAAAAACAATTTAATATGTGTTTTATACAGACATATGTCACCTAGTCAAACTACACAACACAAATGGAGGGGAGGGGGAGCTATAAGTGTGATTAATTAATATTAACTTAATTAATTAAACTTATTCTAAGTGTACTTTGTTTAGAAAATTGTGTTTGATAATTGTCTCTTTGCCTTAGCCATCTAACATGATCTTGACTCTCAATAAATATTGGTCTGCGGGCATGTGTGCCTAAAAAATCATTTTATTTTATCGATATTCACTTTAGGTTTCATTAATTCAGATTCTATAGATATCGTAAATCTTATTTAAGGAGACACACTTCTTGTCATGATTTTATTTTTATTTTTAAAACTCAAATATATGATGTGATCTTCGATTAATGGATAGAATTATCTTCGATAATACCTCACAATCTTCGATGATGCCTGATTATCAAAGTATATAGATGTGTGTACACATTAGTAATTTGTAAGATACGTGGTTTAAAGTTAAATGAATAATTTTTGCTCAAATCACATCCCCTCGATTCTGAATAATTATTTTTTTAAAGAGATGATGTTTGAACTAGCTTATACATTTGATAATAATATATTTAATTGAATTAGTAGAACTCGCCCTAAATCTCGATTGCTTCTCAAATAAAATTGTACTTATCATTTATCAACCATACGAAAAGCTAATACACTTTTCAGAAAGTGAGAAAAAGCATTTTACAAGTTTTTATAATACAAGATAATCCATTAAAAAATAAATGGTTGTTTTTTCGTCAACTTCCAGCTCAAAGGCGGAAAGTTGTCTGGAAAAATCTGAGATATATATATCACTTCCATTTTAATTTATTTATTTTAATTTTAATTTGACATTAGTTTAACAAAATGAAAAAAAAAACTAACTATACGATTTTAGATTTAAGATATCTTAAGTATATTAAAATAATCTTTAATTTTGCAATTTTAAACGTGTAATGTGAAAAGTTGAAATTAAAATCCTACCAAAATAAATTAAAACATTCTTGTCACTTAATTTTTTTGAAAAAAATGTGGATACTTTATTGTGGTGTTATAGTTTAAAACCCTCGATATATTCGTAAGCCTAAAGTTAGTACTATTAAATTTAATAATAATTGAAGATTTTATGTTATAATCAAATATAAAGTGAATCATATATATACTAATATATATTGTTGCAACTTGGTAAAAAATAACCAGTTTATAAATGCATCCCGCCGATTTTTTTTATTTTTATTATTAAAAATGGTTGAGTAATGATCATGCAAGAAATGAAATTCTTATTTTGAGGACGCAACATGTGATGAGTTCATTAGATACGTGTTCGATTCCTATTACAAACAAAAAAATGATATTTTAATAGAGAAAGGTAAAAAAAAAGATGATCATTATTTTCTTAATCACGAATCACGAGGCATGGATCCTTGGAGATATATCGATTAACAGTTAAAAGTATATTTGATCCCAATTTAAAAAAATAAAAATATATTTGATCCCAATTATTAACGAAAAGTAAATTTATTTTGTTTCGCATAATTCAATAACAAATTTAAAAGTTGATGGAGAATTGAAAGGTCTACTTTAGTACTGAGCCCAAGTTTCAGAACTATGGATCTTATTGGGCTTTATATAGTCCAGTTAGTTAATGGGCTGCTTTGTTACTCGGGATTCAATTCATCCTATTTTTCACGTCGAGAGATTTTATTTTAGGGAAAATTGTATGAAATAGCAAATTATTAATTGAAAATGACGATAAACGTTGTAATTAAAGATGTACAAATAAAATATTCTTATGCGGATGAAACAGGTTTATGTTGTTTTCCCGTTGAAAATCTTAATGATGCATTAAACAAACTTACAAGTTTAAAATTGATTTTAGTGGGAAAATTGTATGAAATGGCAAACTATTAATTCAAATTAAATGCTATAGCTATAGTTTATTTTAATTGTAATTCGCAGCAAACATCCCCTTTTTTTGTCATCTGATTTGGTATACAATTAGCCATTTTATACATTTCGGTATAAAATGTATAAAATGAGTTTGTGTTTGTATAAAGCGAGAGAAAAGTGTATATACAAATACAAATACATATATTTTCGTCCTATACACTTATAATTATACAGCTATAGATCTTATAATACAAATTACAATGTATAAATGAATTTATACAAAACTGAACAATTTGTATAAAATTGGATGTTAGTAGCAAATTATACAAATCAAAACCTCCATAGCAAACATAAAATTTTCTATGGAGCGCAATTATGCAAACCATAGCTATGACATACAAATATGGTTTTTATGTTTGCTATATGTGAAAGTTACTCTAAAAAATATGTCGTCGAATTTTGAGAAAAAACTCTTTTATGTCACTAGTCACTACTATTACAAGAAGGGCCCATTCATGCCATTATTTTCTTAACGATCAGGTGATTAGTAGGTTGATTTTAATCCTTTTAATTGAAGAATAAGTTTGACTCTAAGGTTTGCCTAAACTAGAGTTGTATTCGGATTAATTAACTTTTAAGGCTAAATGTCCTTTTGAATGTTTTTCAAATTTATTAATTGACAAGTTTTCAGTCAAAATCCTCAAAAAAAAAAATGGCATGGATTATGGTGTGATAAATTTTTTCCAATTTTTTAACTTCCCATTAAAAATGTTATTGAAACTTAAAAGAGATTATAGGGAAATTACGCGTATAAGCAAATATATATACTAGTCAATTTTATTTTTTTTACTCAAAGACATTGTTCCTAACATAGCTATAGTTTGAATTAATTACGGCTCACAACTTAATTTTAGCGATAATTACATTGCTCCTCTCCTCTCTTCCTCTCTTTCGCCTCTCTCCTCTTTTATACAAATACAAATTATCAAATACAAATTATACGTAGAAATATACAATTATATGAAAGATATACCAATACAATTAGCTTCTTTCCATTCTCTGCCCTCTCTCCCAATCTCGCTGTCAGATATTCAAATACATATGTATACCTGTTACATATATACAATTATCTGACATATATACATATATAGTTCGCCTCTTTCCACTCTCTGTCCTCTCTTGCTTGCCTCTCTCCATCCTCTCCAATCTCGCTCGTCAGATATACAAAAACATATGTATACCAGTTACATATATACAATTATTATGAAAGATATATATATATAATTCGACAGTTATACATATACAATTCGCCTCTCTGCCCTCTCTTGCTCACCTCTCTCCTCCTTCTAACATATAGCTATGAATCGTAATTAGTAAACGATAGCTCTAGAACATAATTAAGCTATTTTTGAGTGACTACATGCGAAAAATTCCCATCCCCCAACTCATTGGTTTCAATGTTTCATGTAAATAAAGTCTGTAACATCTATGAGAATATCATCTTTTATATGATGAAGTGATAGTCCATTCAATTTGCGTAGAGCTCTCCTGGAACACTGAATTCGACACTCTATGAATGACAACTCGATTATCATTCACAAGTTCCATCTGGCTGATTTTCAGTTCCCTTAGCAACTTTTTAATCCAAACTAGCTCATATGTTACCTTAGCCATTGCTTGATATTAGGTTAAAAAAAATAATCAAGAAATATCTAAGAACCCTTTTAAAACATTCAACTAGTATAGTACAAGTGTACGACTAAGTATGAAGTTAAGAAAATACTATGTAAAAAAGGAAGTTTGTTGCCCTTACAATTATGGCCCTTACATGGCTATTAAAAATACAGAAATTAGCTAAGAATGTAATCGCTAATTCATCACTATTTTATTCCTAGCTAAAAATCTATTGTTAAATAAAATATTGTTTACTTACAAAATTTATTTATCGGTAAATCCTGTTTTTCTAATAGTCAATTTGGTCATTATTAATTTACTTAGTTCTTAAAATCAATAGTTATTTTTTCTTCTGTAATTACTCATTGTTACATTATAAATGCCTTCAAAACATTTTACACTTTTGTTTCCCATCTTTTCATTTTCAACATTATGATGTTATTAGATAAGTGAATTTTTTGAAATTCGAAAGAAACTTTGGATGATGGCTCATCTAGCAAAAGTCCCTCAACTTTACCTTGTTTAGTAACTAGTGTCAAGTAACTCGACCTTGGTTAGTAACTAGTGTCAAGTAAATCATTTATTTTAGGTAATCTAAAATAGAAAGTATGTTAGTTATTTCTAATTTGTTTTGGTGGTACTTAAATAAAAAGGATAATAAACTATAAAATATTATTTTATCTATTATATATCGTGAGAATTTTAAAAAAGTGATCAATTTCCGTCATTTGATAATGCATGCACATAATTTCGTGATGCAACAATCCATTTCAACCACCTTATAATGCGCATAATTTCCCCATGTAAGGTGTGTGAGAGTTTTAATAAATTTGAACGATATATATTTCCAACCTTGCTCTTGATCTTTGTAGGAAATGGAGTATTATGTCGGACAAATATTTAATTGCTACATTAATTTTAGTCAATTTTATTATATTTCGATTAAACTTATCCTTGGAAAACCATAAGTATATTTTTTGTTCATTTTAATAGTTCGAGGATGTAATTTATGTTAGTGGATCTATTTAAAGAATGTGTTTAGGCAAAAACTAAGAAAAACTTTAATATCATGTGTCCTTGATTTGTTTTTGGTGGCCTTCTTGATAAACTTTTTTAAAAAATGTTATATGAAAAAGGTCTTCAAAATATTCTAAAAACAGTATTTAGATGAATATTCTTTGTTATATAAAAGGTTTTGAAATTGTGTTTGGATTGAATATTTACTTTACTAGCAGTATATAGTTTTTTAATTTTAATCTTAACTAAATAATAAAAAGTGAAAATATGTAGAGAATCAAAGGTTTGGTGAGTGACTGAGTTCAAGTTCAGAACAAAATCGGCCTTTTTTTAGATCGCTTCTCTCTTAATAAGTTTTTCTCGCGAAAATCTAAAATTTTAGAGATAAAAATTGAATATAAAACATTAATTTAAAAAAATAATTAAATACATTTTACTATAGAGAAACAACCTTTTTTTTATTTATTACAAATGAAAATCCGCAACCTCTATCCTTTGGATGCGCATAGGGTAAAATCCCCCCTATGTAATAGTTCGCAATTCACTTAGGATAGGTAACACGCACCATACAAACATGGTGCGACGAGCTCGACTCAGAAAATAAATTCTTTGCTTTCGTTTACAAGACGTTTTGAACTTGAGACCTCCAACATGAAAGTCCCAAACCGTCACCTCGAAGGGTCTACATAAACGACCTTTTTTAATAATATTATGTTTGAAACGAACTTATAAAGTAATATAAATAGTAAATATTCATATAATCGTTCTGATTTTACTTTATTACAATTTACAAAAACCTTATTTTATCAATTATTCCATTATTCTCAATTTGTACAATCTTTCCCAATAAATAAAATATGTGAACTTAGTCAAAGCCTTATCCACATTAAATATTTAAATATTATTCCAATTAAAAAAATATAATTTTAGTTATATGGTCCACACGGATTAAGCATGTTATTTTTTATTACCACCTAAAATAACCACCACCACAAATTTTCTATTTAATAATTTAATTTAAAAAATGACGTGACAAGATCTTCTTGTCCAAATCTCTTGTTTGAGGCTGCTGATGCCAAGTGGCTAACACGTGTCAATAAATTAGCACGTCCACGTATACAATTTTTAATGAAAAAACAGAGAATTTTTCCAGTTTTTTCTCGAGAGAAAGTAGGAGATTGGCTGAGGCAATTATTTTTTAAAATGACAGCAGGTGATGTAATTACAAATGACAGGTGGTGGATTTTTTTTAATTTCTCATCCGATATCTAATACTGAATATGTCATGGCCGCTTAGCTCACCCGGAGAGGCCTAATCTAAAAAAAAGTTCTAATTTAATTTGGATAGACTTTTATTCAAGAATGAATTTTCTTGGAATAGCTCGAAAGGTAATTAAAAAAGAGATTTTTCTCATTCAGTGCTTAAAACGCATTATGTTTCACTTTTACAAATAAAAGTTCTCAATGGAATCAATGAACAACACAAAATATTAAATGTGTAGGACAGAAAACTTGTAGTATCTATTAACACGACTATGCAGTGGAAGAGGAAGAGAAAGAAAAAGAAGTAGATTAAACTCTTGGATGAGACGAAACAACTATCGACTGTTTCAAATACATGTTGCTTCGATGGTGAGCCTACTTTGGTTAGGGATCTAAACCTCTAAGTTCTTACCAACCTCTGGTTTATAATCTATATTTATTTAGTTAGAATTTGATTGAATATCTCATCTTCAATATTTATATGAGACTCGACTAAATCTATAAATTTTAACCAAATTTAAATTTAAGTCTTATAATTAAGAATAAAAAAATATTTATCGCGACCAAAATCACTAAAAGCGTGTGTTCAACAGGACAAAATTTACATGTCAAGGCGGTTGCCGACATCACACGGCATTCGTGGTACCTAGTCAACATCCTCAAACTCAATGTGGACAAATGTTACTAGTAAAATGTAGGTACCAACTTGAATTTTTTTAAGAAAATGACAACTAAGTATTATAATAAATTAATAAGAGTACTTTGGAAATAATTGATGTACAATGTAGTACAATATTTATTTTTCAGGATAGTTTGATAGAGTGTATAAGAATAATTTAAAAATATAGTGTATTAGTAATACTTGTATTAGTTATGCTTGCATTAGTTATGAAGTACCCTTCATAAATATAATGGAAAAGATGTAAAAAAAAGTTTTTGAGGGCAATTGTGTCTTTAATAATATTAATGCATGCATTATAATTCATTGCATTACTAATGCATACAAATAGATGATATTAGTAATACACAATAGAGTGTATTACTAGTACAAACATTAATTATGCATAGGTTAAAAAAGTGTACCAAATAAGGTACTAATAATACATCAAACTAATACAAGTATTGTTTTTTTCAATACACTCTACCAACGACCTCTTAATGTTTTTCATTTGATGTCCTGTATTTATGTTAAAAATTGATTAAATATAAGTATACGCAACAAAGTTTTATACTTTGAGGGTAAAACATTGTTTAACATTCACGGAATTCAAGGGGGGAAAAAGAAGGAAATCAAAATTAGGGAAATAGGATTATAAGACGAGACAATAAAAAATCAAATAATCGACCAACTAAATTATTACAATTTTTTCTCATATTGACCCTTCGTTGAGATCATATATGTATTCGGATTTAGTGAAATAATAACGTGTCATAAAATGGAAGTGACTAGAGATTTGAGTGATATCATCTTAAGATTAGATTATTTTTTTATTGTTATTTTTATTATTTTTTAACTTTTTGAATTGTGAAATAAATATAATCGTTTTGAAAAGATATTTGAGTGATATCATCAAAAGATTATAATATTATTTTTTAACTTTTAAATTGCAAAATAAAATATAATTATATTTTGTTCATGTGCGTGTTAAATATAAAGTCTCTATCAATAATAGTTGAGGTTCATTTCATAGATATCCAAATCCAATGTACTGTTTTTTAAAAGTTTGCTCAATAGTAGTTCATATACTTATAATTTTCGAATTGATTAATTTGAATTTATATTATAAAATTATTTTGATTTTAGGTAAATTATTCCTTATAAAAGTGATTTTATTTCATGAATCTAAACTCAAAACTTTTAAAAACTGAAAAATAAAAAAGATATTTATTATCTAATCGTGAGTTGTGACCTTATTATAAAATAAAACGAACGAAAATACTCATGCAAGAATATTTAAAAATGTTCTGCACCAAATGTTTGATACATAATCATTTTGAAGTTCAACTAATTATACGTACCTACAAGTTTTAATTTGATTCTACCCTACCAAATGTCGCTTTTAGTATCTATTTTGAGGTTTAATTAATTTAAATCGCGCTTAAAATTTTATGGAACAATTTTTTCCCTATCAAAACAAGACTGCATTCCAAAAGATTGAAATTGAAATATATTTGATTAATAATAAAATAATATTTATTATTCTATCACAATTTTCTGTCAAATAAAAAAAATCTCAATAAGATATTATTTTTTTTATCTTTCCACTTAATCTTTGATATCTACAGTAAAATTGATATTCGAATTATATATTGCAAGGCTCTTTCTAAGAGCAATGCTCCTAACCATTTCTTTTTATATTCAAAATTTAAATTCGAACATCTGATTAAGATAAAAGAAATTCCATAGTTAAAGCTTAATGGTGTACTATATATTTGGATAGGACATTATCTATGTGGGCTCCAATAGGAAAAAGACTTCCTAAAGTTTTCCTATATTAATTATTGTATATATGTAATGTTGCATGTAAAATGGATAAGAGTTTGGTGGAAAAAGTTTCACTTTTTTTTTTTTTCCTTCTGCCGACTTTGGTATTATTAATTTTGAAGAATCCTATAAAAAGTTTTATCCCTTTGCTTTTTTGAAAAGCCAACCCAATTGGTAATAAATAATTATTAATGAAATATGTTTTGGAAAAAGTAAAATTATTCACATTTTTATTATGTATATATCTTATATTATTAGTTGTTAATATTATTAAAATTATTCATCTAAAAGTACTTATTAATTTATAAATTAAAATAAAATTAATTATCAACAATAAATAAAGGAAACAACTAAAATATGGAAATAGCAAAAATAAATAAAATGTTAATTATTGTAGATAAGTTAGAGGACACGTTGATTCAAACTTTCCTTTTTTGGAAAAGAATTAAACATCATAATTTTACAAACCACAAAAAAAAAAGTGCTAGATTTGGGATAAAGGCAATATTTGATATATCTCATAAAATCTATTAAGATAGATCTTTTATACCATAATCTATGAGGATAAAGGAATAAAATAGATTTTCCATCAATTCACAACTTTCTTTTACGAATCTACATAATGTTTACTCTAATTTTATCACATAATTTAGCCTAGGTTTTGGAATATTATTTGGAGTTCCTTTTTTTTCTCAATATTTTACTTTCTTCGTATAAGTTTGAGTTTTGAATTGGATCGAGTTTTTAATTGAATTTTTATTTATTAGATTTAAAAAAAAGAGTTCTTTTTTTTGTTTGAAAGAATATATTATAGGGTAATGCTAAATGGCAAGAAAAAATTGGCCAGAATTTGGCCAGAAAGGTAAAAAGACTATAATATCCTTATTTCAATTTTTACATTTATTCCATCATACTTTTCCCTCCAAAACAAAAGTAACTTTTTTCTATTTCCAAACTCCTTGAACTACTAAAATACAAACTTTTGGCTACCAAGGGAAATAAAAGTGTTTTGTGTATATTTATGTGTGTATAGTTCATTCGATTTATTTTTAAAAAAAAATTGTTCAGTTAATTAAAAAAATTGTAGTTTCGTTTTTATACATTAATATTTTAATTTCGTTTTTATACATTAAGATTTTAATTTCGTTTTTATACATTAATATTGTTTTCATTACTATATCATACAAATTATGTTCTACATACATATATATATATTTATATATAACCTACACTCCTTCCTCTACCCCTTCCCGAACTCAACTATGTACACAATGTACCAATGCATACCTTTGAAAAATTATTTTTTTCGCTTAAAATAAATCTCTTTATTGAAGAAAACAATTAAA
>JAJOOS010019518.1:0-29408 GCA_029582725.1 Solanum chiquidenum
AATAAGCAATTCTTGAATAGTGTTTTGCATGCATTGATAATTCTTTCGTTTAGAAGTCCTTTTAGCGGTTGCAAACGTTAGAACTCGCCTTGTTGCTATTTGCCGGACCAAGGAGGTAATCAACAAGAAAAAAATTATCAACATAGATTTAGTGTGATACTATCTAATAGGCTAGTGTCGATTGGTGCGAAGTAATAACTAAGCCAACCATCGATTATGATGTCTAATATGAGGTAAAGGTAAGGGTTAGTAAATTATACACACGTAGCCGGACCAAGGTGCGGGGTGAAATTCTCTAGATGCCGGACCAAGGATTTAGAGATACCTAACTCATATGAGCTTATGGAGAACACATTCGTAGTTACTTTTAATAATCTAAATATAAGCAAATACTTAGTTTAAAGATATCTTTTTATTGTTTTTATTTTATTTCAATTTAAATCCCCCCATTTTTATATAGCGACTATCGAGTTAAATATTTTCTATTGACAATATTCTTCCATATTCTCTGTGGGATCGACCCCGACTCATAGTTGGGTAAATATATTGCATACGATCGTTTATATTTCTTTTCAAGAAGTATATTTGAACGTTATCAGTTTTATGTTGACCATGTTATCAGTTACAGTTAGATGTCAGTCTCAGCATGTTATAAACTTGGTCATTACATTCAGTTAGTTCATGTTCAGTATTCTCAGTATAGTATCTTTCTTATCTCTTATCATTGCTCAAATATATGTTTTGGTTCAGTTATGTTTATTGTTCAGCTTTATTCTATCATGCATGCTCAGTACCTTTCAAGTACTAATGCATACTCTGCGCTACATCTTCTCGTGATGTAGATTCAGGTCCTCAGCTTCCGGATCACGCATAGATCGATTCCTGATATTTAACTCAACAATATCAGTGGTGAGTCCTCATTCTCCGAGGAAGACATACATGTTTCCTTTTCTGTTAGTCTTAATTCAGTTTTGCTAGATTTAGCTAGGGCATGTCCTAGCACTTCTAGTCAATTAGAGGCTATTTTCATATATAGTTAGATTCAGCTTTAGCATTTGAGTTTGACTTTTCAAATGTTGTTTAACTCTCAGTTTTTGTATATCCATACAGTTTATGGGTATTTCCCCATCAATTCAGTTTATATGATAATTTAGCTTCCGCACTGTATTTTCTTACTTCAGTTTATTTAGTATGCTTATGATATACCAGTAGGGTTAGCTTGGGGTCACTCGTGATCCTAGGTCCCGTGTCTGCGTCCTGGGGGTAGCTTCGGGTCATGACAACACCAAAACAACACTAAAATTTCACCAGAACAACAAAAAAACAAACTCCAAAAATTACACCAGATCACACTATAACGCACTCAAAAGCAGAACTAGATTCCCCTTAAAACTACCCCAAAAATAAATGAAAAGCAATTGCAAATAATAGTTTAAAGTTGATGGCTTGATGACAATGAAAACTATTTGCATTCATAAAAACAGGGAGTTTTACTTTTGCCGAAGACTTCCATTGAAGGGACATGAAAAAAAAACAAAAAGGAAAAGAAGAGATTTTTCAAAAGTAACAAGATACATCTGAATAGTTCTTACTTATCCAATAACCAATCTCATTTTTTTATTCTGGGAATCAAAGTTATGAAATTATGGATTGGGAAGATTTGATTAGCAATGGTTAAAATAGTATTATGGTATATAACAGATGAAACTTTCTCACGGGGGCTCAAATTTCACCGTTAAAAATTAGACGGTTGTTAGATAGAATACGAAAAATGTGTTGACTGTTGAAACAAGAAGGACTATTAGTGCTACATGTGTGTCAAGACCCAAAGTATACCCTAGATGTGACATGATGTATAAGACTCAAAAAGGTCTTACACAATCCACTTGACATATATATAAGCAATATAATAGACAAAGGTAAATAATCTCATAGAAATAAATGAGTTTGACATTTATAGGAGGAAATCAATCATAGTCTTGACAAGAAATCCAGTACATCAAAGAAATGGTCAGGACGTAACCCGTACACCACATACAACATCCAAAAACTAATGGGTGAGCCTTCATCCCATGGTCCATCCAGTGCTAAGTAAACTCTCAATGGAAAAAATATACATAATCATTTCATTTTTTTATTCATATAATCCTTTAAATTGTATGAATGTAGTAATACCAATTCAATCACAAAGACTCATAATCATAAGAATAGCTCCTTCAAAATAATATGATTTAATAACATATTCAATTCGTAAGAGATACTTAATTGAAAGATTCTAGATCATGATAATCTTTTATAATAAGAATTAATTCAATTGGAAGCATTCAATTTCATAAAACATTCTAGATACTTTATCTAAAAGAATTCTTGATTCATAAATCCTTCAATTCATAATGCATGCATGTCTTCAAAGCTTGATTTCAAATCAAAATCAGTTATATAAAATGGGATCATGAAGATGAACATTAGAACCATTAATTATGATCAAATCATCCATAATATGATCATGCATAATGATTAAACACAAAACTAATTGAACCCATACATGAATCATGAAAACCCTGGCACTTGGGTTGGAATCATAAGGAGATTTTGACGTTTTCTTGGGAGTTAGTGGGAGGAGAGGAACTGATTGATTAACTTCTCACATAACATTATGAACCCTAGCCTTGGAAACCTAAAAGGAGATTTGAACTTGAAAAGTCCTAGAAATCATCTTGAGAGAATCCTTGGAGAGAAGACTTGAGAGCTTTTCGGGTTTTAGATTAAATATGGAGGGTTTTGAGTGTAAAAATAGTTATAGGGCTTAGGAATAGTATAGAAACCACACAGCTTAGATGTTAAAAGAGTAGAAAAATACCCAACTAACCCTGGAAAATAACTGTCGGACCTCATCTAGGGAGCCCATATATGGTCCTCACACACTTCTATAGACCATAATGGTCCTTAATATAATCAATTATTGAAGACCAGCTTTCTGAACTCAAAACCTGAGAACTATCCATGATTCGTCAACCAATGTATGATTTTTAAATCTCCCTTATGGAAGTCAAGCCTGGAAACTAGCCCAAGTTCAGGACCTCAAGCACGAATGGTCATGAATGGTCGATATCCTCTTTTACGGGATCTATTGGCAACTCGTACATCCAACTTACTCTAAAAACCAACAACTGACCAAAAACTATAATGTACAATACGCAAGCCCTTCATGGAATTCAAGGTATAAAAATCCACCAAGTTTGAAATTCACTCTATGAAAGGTATCCACAACATGTATAACATTCCACATGTTGTCTTGTTAGCTCGTACAAACCAATCTGAGACTTGTCATTTCAAAACTTTTAGAACACCCTCTACTATGGAATAGAGTACGGTCGATACTTGGCCTCATACAAACCTGCACCAGCAAATTTTCTGCAATATTTCCTTTCCATTTCAACTTTTCTACTTCTGAGGTGTTATATTTAGTAGCATAGTTGGTTGGGGTTCCAATGTTTTTTATGTAAGTTAAGCTATTAGGCAAGATTTTGGTAAAACTTTCCGCAGGGTTCAATTCGGTTAACATTCTTGGTAAATGTTCTCAGATGATATTTTTGTTAGCAATGTTAGCTCCAAAATTGTGTGTTTTGTCTAGAGTTAACTTTGGCTAAGATCTCAAGGTTTATCAAGATGATGTTGTGGTATTCGTGAAATGTTGTTTGGTTGCTTTGTGTATTTGTTGACTTGGGTAAATGTTATATCAAGATTGCCTAAGTTTATTGTTTCATCAATTTTGTTGATTCTAAACTGTCAATTTTGGTGGGGTAGCATAGTTTGTTTGTGTGCAAGGGGTTTCAAATGAATCTCAAGCGCTCGTCAACAAATTTCCTCAACTCTATGTTGAGCTGATGTAGTTGTTGGGATTCCACCCACCATTTTCTAATTGTGCTCATGTGCTTGGAGCCGTAATTGTGAAGGCGTAAGAAATGGTCTTCACAATCGCAAGGTTGGCACTGCGATCATAAAGACCAACTTTCTTGGTCAATATGGTTACAAGCCTTGACGATCGCTATCATGATGAAGGGTCAATGGACCTTTCCAATGTTTATTAATTTCAATTGTGACCTTATGGGTCTCACTATCACGATGAATAGCTATGTGATAATTATATTCAGTTTCACGATTTCCACATGTATTTTCTCAAATTCTAACTTCAATATGGAAATTCGGAGCTCGAATTGAAGAATAAATTGTGGTAATTGTTGAGAATTGTTGGTGGATTATATGGGACTATTTTGGGGGTGGTTAATCTTCTATTTAGCTTGTATTTTTTGTCGATTCCCCTTCTTTTGTTTCTTATTGGATCGTTCTAAAGCTTCCTTTGTGTTAGCTATTTAATCCTTCAATTTTGCTCGTATTGTGCCCAATTATGGGAACAATCTCCTTGAGGTGGTTAGGACCTTCTGACAGAGTCAATTTTGTGATTCCACACATGAGTTAAAAAATTATATTTTGATCCAATATTAATGTCCACATCTTTTTAAAGCACTTTGTGAATCTATCGTTTGTGTTGATGTTTACATTGCTAATTTGATAGCATGGCATCATTCGGAAACTGCTCGGAAAGGAAAAGCTCCCGAATAGAGGCTATGTTACAATTTTAGCCTTGAGGTAGGTTACCGTTTTCTCTTTTTATACTTGGCTTAGTTAAATTTTATTTAAAATAAGTTTCATGATTGTTACAAATGTTTTAGGATGAGAATTTAGTCTTTCATGATCCTTAGTCACATTTTAGCCATGTTTGGGGCATTAGCCTATACTTAGGTCGTAAAGCATTAGATTAGGATTATCCTTAGTCTTGGTTGTTGATATAGGATCCTTAGAATTCTTCTAGGTGGTTTAAAAAATAAATTTATATTTGTTGGGTGTTTAAGTATGGTTGTGTGCTTTGTTTGATCATTTATGAGCTTTAATTATATTATTATTGTGTTTTTGGGAATAAGGCCTTGGACTTGGACTGAATGGATTTCAAGGTTAGTATGACTGTTCTGAGATGGGAGTCTACCTTATTGTTGTGTGGTTTTATTATATTGTGAATTAATTGACCATGTTTGGTATAGACTCACATTCACGACGTCAACATTCAGAATTCTATAAACTAGAAATGGGAGAATATGTAATTGAGACACTTAAACGGTTTTATCACAATTTCTACGTATTTTGGCTCCGAGGGAGTGTGTTATAGTTTTACTCGAGGAAACTTGGAAATTTTAAAAGAAGTACACCAATATATTAGGTTTTATTACAAAGAGATATTTACTTTAAACTCATCAATTCTACTTTGGAGGGATGAATATTTGCAAGGAAAATACTAACTTATAAGAGTTTGGGACAAAAAGGAGGTTTACTTTTCTACTACCAAGCTGGAGAAAGCACTCTAGGTGGCATGAGACATTATTCCAAGTTCTATTTCTTGCATTACATTTGGTTCTATGATTAAAGAAGCACATAGGTTGGCTTGATAAACTATTTCGAGTTGTATTTCTTACATTTCATAGGCTGCTAAGTTCGAGAAAGCACTCGAGGTAGCTCGAGGGATTCTACAGGACCTCTACAATAGTAATGAGGGCAGCAAAAGGGGCTACCGAAACAACTCACATTTTCACAATACAAACATTGATATATATATTAATAATAAGTTTTACTTAATACATTTACAAGACAATATGATACAACAAAGGCAATTGCAATGAACAACGACAAAGGAAAATACACGTTCTCACACTTTTCCATAACTAACTCTAGCCTTGCTTGCGTGATTTTCTTCTTGTCCAAAAGTAACTATCCAGCAATTTTGGTGGGGTTACACTTTCTAGTACTTTGGCACAACTTGCCAATACATAAATCACTTAACTGTCCAACAATTGAGGTGGGATTACACTCTCTAGTCACATCCTCCTTATCAATCATATTAGTTGATGTATCAACTGAATTCACAAGGTTTACTGAGTGAAAAAATTAACAGAAACTGCATCAGTTAAACCTGCAAAATAATTATGACGGTAAGTGTAACACCACATATCCAAAAACAGACCTCAATGCAGATTTCCAAAAGTTGCAGGTGCAACCCACGGTTGTCACCCACGGACCGTAGGGTGACCCACGGCCCATGTTGGAGGTCTGTGGTTCACATCTGCAACCCTCCCTAGAAAAGCCCCAGAAAAATTACTCTAAGTGTCGACCCACGGACTGTGGTCCGTGTCCGTGGATCAGACCCCTCTTTTTCATCCCCCAGTCATGACTGACGGTTGACCAGCACGGACCGTTAATTGATCCACGGTCCATCGGTCCCATCCGTCTGTGACCACGACAAAAGTTAAGTCAGAGGTCTTTCGGTCTTATCCTTATGCGTTGGATCCCTAAACTACGTGGTTTTGGTTAGTTTTAGCCTATAAACATAACTAGAACTTACTTAAGTCAGATCATTCGTCATTGCTTAGAAATATTAGAGTTTAAGAAGAGATAGAGGTCAAGAACCCTAGTTCAAGAACGCAACAAGGTTCCATCAGTTCCAGCCCCAAAATCGAAACTTTTTTCTGTGGAATTCGTCACCAGGTATGTGGGATTTCACTAGTGTGTTACTTTCACCCATTAGGTCCCTATATTTCAGTCAGAATCTTGATTCCCTTAATATTACCTAGACTTAGGGTTTCTTGAATGTTAGAATTGTTTGGTTTTAGCTGTTAGAATGATCCAAATCGTATTATCATGAATTTAGTATATTTATTGCCCAAATTCATATAAACTCAGAACCCTAGCTATGTAGTTCTTTTAGTTCATGTATTACACTTGCTAGGCCAGTTAATATAGATATATATAAATGTGCCTCAGTTTTTGAATGCATTATTATCAATATATTCATGTTGCATTCTTAGTTTGCATGTCAGTATTTTGAGCTATCCAGTATTACAAAATTCCATTTATAAAGTGTTAATTACTTAATCATATGGGAAGCTTAATAAAGAGTGGACTTGGGTCAGTCACCTTTAAGTTCCAGAACTACGTGCCCCGTAGGTTGTAAGTCCCCTCTATGGGTATTATTTTAGTGATCACGCCTGCATGCCTCTATACCTCTGACAGGGTATATTGGGTCCTTTCGATAGGGCGTAGACATCAGACTCCACATTTAGCTCATGTGGTTTTATGTCGGTTATTAGTAACTCATTTACAGTTCAGTAAGTTTCTATTGCATTGACCATGTTATCAGTATAGTTCAGTATTCAACTTCAGCATATATAAACTTGGTCATTGCATTGAGTTTAGTCATGTTCAGTATTTTCCAGTATCCTTATCATGTTCAGATTATGTCATTGCTTTATTGCTTGTTCCGTTATGTTATTATTCAGCCTTATCATATCATGCATGCTCATTACCTTTCAAGTACTGATGCATACTCTGCGCTACATCTTCTCATGATGTAGGTTTAGGTCTTCAGCAGTCAAATCACACATAGATTGGTTCCCGATCTTCAATTCAGTAGCATTAGTGGCGAGTCCTCATTCTTTGAGGACTAGTGACATGCTTATCTTTCTTGCTCTTAGCATTAGTTTCAGTTTTGCTAGATCTAGCTGGGGCATGTCCCAACATTTCTAGTCAGTAGAGGCTTTATTTCAGACATAGTTAGATTCAGCTATAGTATTAGAGTTTGACTTTTCATTTGTATTCAAACTCTCAGTTTTCATTTATTCAAATTTAATATATGGGTATTCCCAATCATTTCAGATTATCTCATGATTAGTTTCCGCATAGTATTTATTGATTCAGTTTACTTTAGTATGCTTATGATATGCCAGCAGGGTTAGCTTGGGGTCACTCGTGATCCTAGGTCCCATGTCCGCGTCCAGGGGGTATCCTCAGGGTGTGACAAACTTGGTATCAGAGCACTAGGTTTAAGTGTCCTAGGATGTCTGAAAAGCCGCACTAAGTAGAGTCCTTTTCATGGGTGTGAAGTGCACCACATCTAAGTAGAAGAAGGCTACAAAGTGATTCAGGAAAAAACTTTAATTTCTTTGTTACTCTTGTCGTGCGTACGATATGATCTAATTCCTCACTCTAACTTGTCGTTTTACATTTTAGATCATGCCTCCTCGTAGAGCTTATGGAAGGGGTGTGAATGCACGTAATGCCAACGCAGCTTCTCCAGTCCCAGATCATGAAGTTTCAAATGTAGAATTCAGGAATGCCATTCAAATTTTGGCTCAAAGTGTGACCAACCAGAACAATCAGCAGGTTCGAGTTTCGGCAAATGCTAATGGTTGGTCAGCTGCAGCTAGAGTTTGGAATTTTGTTAGGATGAGTCCACCTAAGTTCTTAGGATCGCAGACTTTGGAGTGATACAGGTTACTGGGAATGATCGGGTTGAGTTGGAATCTTACCAGCTTAAGGATGTAGCTCATATATGGTATACCCAGTGGAAAGAGAACAGGGGTATAAATGCAGCTCCTATTACTTGGGAATGCTTTAGTGAAACCTTTCTGGATAGGTTCTTCCCAAGAGAGTTGAGGGAGTCAAAAGCCTAGGAATTTATAAATTTGAGGCAGGATTCTATGACGGTCCAAGAGTATGGACTCAAGTTCACCCAACTCTCCAGGTATTCTCCTCACATGGTTGCTGATTCCAGGGCTCAAATGAACAAGTTCATGTATGGTTATCCGACCTTGTGAAGATAGAGTGTAGGAATGCCATGTTACTTGAAAATATGAACATCTCTAGGCTCATGACTCATGCTCAGAAGGTTGAGGGTGATAAGCTTAGGGAACAAGCTAAGGAGAATAAGAATGCTAGGATAGGCACCTATGATTATTCTTAACATAAATCGGGTTGTGGAAATCACTCGCAGTTTTCAGCAGAAGTCTTCAACTCCAACTCCTTCATCAACTAGTGTTCCATCCTCCAAGTTTTGAAATGATCAGAAAGGTAGGGCATCAGGCTCCAAGTCTCAAGGTAGTATTTCAGGCACCAGAACCTACCCAACTTGTACAAAGTGTAGTAATAACCATCTGGGTGAATGTCTTGTAGGAAAGGAAGGATGCTTTGGGTGTGGTGATCACAGGTTGAAAGATTGTCCTTTTAAACAGGGTCAAGGAGGAAATAATAGTAGAGCTCAATCCAGAATATCAGCAGCACCAGCAGGTCACCCGACTCAGCAGGGTAACTCATCAGGTAGAGGTGGCGGTCAGCACCAAAATAGGTTGTATGCTCTTCAGGCTCGCCAGGATCAGGAAGATTCTCCAGATGTAGTCACTGGTACGTTACGAGTCTTTGACTTAGATGTTAATGCTTTGATAGATCCAGAGGCTACTCTTTCCTTTGTAATTCCTTATATAGAAGTCAACTTCAGTGTTAGTCCATAAAGTCTCTCAGAACCCTTCTCAGTCTCTACTCCAGAAGGTGACCCAGTTATGGCTAGACGGGTATACAGAAATTTCCCTGTAACCGTCTCCAAGAAATTTACCTTAGCAGATCTTGTAGAGTTAGAAATGGTAGACTTTGATGTCATTCTAGGAATGGATTAGTTACATTCTTGTAATGCCTTAGTTGATTGTAGAACTAGGATTGTTCGTTTCTAGTTTCCAGACGAACCAATCTTAAAATGGAAGGGTAGTTGCTTAGCGCCAATAGGTCGATTCATTTCTTACCTTAAGGCCAGAAAGATGATTTCTAAGGGGTATCTCTATCATCTAGTTCAGGTTAAGGATTCAAGGTCCAAGACCCCAACTCTTGAGTCAGTTCCAATAGTCAATGAGTTCCCAAAAGTATTTCCAGAAGATCTTCCCGGAGTTCCTCCCGAAAGGGAAATCAACTTTGGAATTGATCTCTTTCTAGATACCCAGCCTATTTTTATTTCACCTTAAAGAACGGCTCCAGCTGAGCTTAAGAAATTAAAAGAGCAGTTGAAAGACCTTCTAGATAAGGGCTTCATCAGACCCAGTATTTCCCCATGGGGTGCACTAGTGTTGTTCATGAAGAAGAAATATGGTTCTCTCAGAATGTGCATTGGCTATAGGTAGTTAACAAGGTCACATTCAAGAATAAGTATCCCATCCCCATAATTGATGATTTGTTTGACAAACTTCAGGGTGCTAGTCATTTCTCAAAGATAGACCTCAGATCCAGTTATCATCAGCTCAGAGTCAGAGATAATGACATTTCGATGACAACCTTCAGGACTCGGTATGGTTATTATGAATTTGTAGTTATGTCATTTGGACTAACCAATGCTCCTGTAGCTTTCATGGATTTGATGAACAGAGTGCTCAAGCAGTATTTGGACTTGTTCGTTATCATCTTTATTGATGATATTCTCATTTACTCTAGGAATGAGGAAGAACATGCGAATCATTTGAGGGTTGTCCTACAAACTCTCAAATATCGCCAGTTATTTGCTAAGTTTAGCAAATGTTAGTTTTGGTTGAAATTTATTGCTTTCCTTAGGTATATTGTGTTTAGCGAAGGGATTCGAGTAGATTATCAGAAAATAGAAGCAGTGAAATAATGGCCCAGACCTACCAATCCTTCAGACATCCGAAATTTCTGGGGTCTAGCAGGTTACTACAGTAGGTTCGTGGAAGAATTTTCATCCATAGCCTCTCCAATGACTAAGTTGATGCAGAAGAAAGTCAAGTTTCAGTAGTCAGATGATTGTGAGAAAAGCTTCACAGAAATGAAAACCAGGTTGACCACAACTCATTTTTTGACTCTACCAGAGGGTTCAGACGGTTATGTGATCTATTGTGATGCATCCAGAGTCGACCTAGGTTGTGTGTTGGTGCAGCGAGGTAAGGTCGTAGCTTATGCTTCTAAACAACTTAAGGTGCATGAGAAGAACTATCTAACTCATGACCTCGAGCTTGCAGCAGTGGTGCTTGCACTTAAAATTTGGAGATACTACTTGTATGGTGTTCATGTAGATGTGTTCGCAAACCATAAAATCCTTCGGTATGTGTTCACCTAGAAAGAGTTGAATCTTCGCCATAGGAAATGGCTTGAGTTCCTCAAGGATTATGATATGAATATTCATTACCATCCTGGTAAGGCCAATGTAGTAGCAGATGCTCTAACCAGGCTATCTATGGGTAGTATAGCACATGTTGAGGAACAAAGAAAGGATATAGCAAGGGATGTTCACTTACTTTCTCACTTAGGAGTTCGTCTTATAAACATATCAGATGGTGGTGTAACAGTTCAGAATGGGTCAGAATCTTCATTGGTAGTAGAGGTTAAGAAAAAACAAGACAGTGATTTGATATTGCTCCAACTTAAGGGTGCATTCCATCAGCAGAGAGTTGAGGTTTTCTACTAGGGGAGATGGTGTGCTTCACTATCAGGATAGATTATATGTTCCTTAGGTGGGTAAGTTGAGACAACAAATTTTTGTAGAAGCCCATAACTCCAGATATTCTATTCATCGAGGCACCACTAAGATGTACCGTCATATGCGGGAAGTCTTTTGGTGGAATGGCATGAAAAGAGATGTAGCAGATTTTGTGGCTAAGTGCCCCAATTGTCAGCAAGTCAAGGTAGAACATCAGAAACCAGGAGGTATGACTCAAGAGATCAACATTCCTACTTGGAAGTGGGAAGAGATCAACATGGACTTCATCACAGGTTTACCTCGTACTCGCAGACAACATGACTCCATTTGGGTGATTGTTGACAGAGTAACTAAGGTTGCACGCTTTTTGCCAGTTAAGACTATAGATTCGGCAGAGGACTACACCAAGCTTTACATTAATGAGATAGTCAGGTTGCATGGGGTTCCTTTGTCTATCATCTTAGATAGAGGCCCTCAGTTTACCTCTCATTTCTGGAAGTCATTTCAGAAAGGTCTTGGTACTCAAGTTAACCTTAGCATAGCATTTCATACGCAGATGGATGGTCAGGTAGAGCATACCATTCAGACCTTAGAGGACATGTTGAGAGCTTTCGTGATCGATTTCAAGGGTAATTGGGATGATCACCTTCCTCGTATAGAGTTCACCTACAATAATAGTTACCATTCAAGCATTCAGATGGCCCCTTATGAGGCATAGTATGGGCGTAGATGTAGATCTCCAGTTGGTTGGTTTGAAGTAGGTGAAGCCGACTTGATAGGGCTAAATTCAGTTCATGATGCTATGGAGAAAAGGAAACTCATTAGCGATAGACTTAAGACATCCCAGAGTCGTCATAAGTCCTATGCACATGTAAGGAGAAGGGAATTAGAATTCCAAGTTGATGATTGGGTTTTCCTGAAATTGTCACCTATGAAGGGGGTGATGAGATTTGCCAAGAAAGGGAATCTCAGTCCTAAATATGTAGGCCCTTACAAGATCTTGAAAAGGGTTGGTAAAGTGGCTTATGAGTTAGAGTTGCCAGCAGAACTAGCAGCAGTGCATCCAGTTTTTTCATATTTCGTTGTTGAAGAAGTGTTTGGGTGATCCAGCATCTATTTTTCCCTTAGAAAGTGTGGCTGTGAAGGATAGTCTCACTTATGAAGAGGTACCAATTGAAATTCTTGATCGTCAGGTTCGAAGGTTGAGAAACAAAGAAGTCGCTTCAGTCAAGGTTTTGTGGAGGAGTCAGTTCGTAGAGGGAGCTACTTAGGGAGTAGAAGCAGCCCTGAAGGCTAAGTATCCTCACCTTTTTCCTTCCGATTCCACTCCAGCTTGAGGTAATAGTTCCTCTTTAGTTTTGCAATCGTTCATGCGCAGTTTTAGTCTTAGCATCATGTTCCTTCATGTTGTACATGCATTTTCAGCGTATTTTTCATGTTTTTGGAACTTAGTTCAGTCATAAATCAGTTATCACTGTTTAGTGGTAGGGTTGGAGATCTCTCCCTCCATTTCAGCTAGTTTAGACTTTATTCGAGGATGAATGTTACCAAGGGGGAGATAATGTAACACCCTGTATTCGAAAATAGACTTCAATGCAGATTTCCAGAAGTTGCAGGTGCAACTCACGGTTGCCACTCACGGACCGTAGGGTGGCCCTAGGCCTGTGTTGGTGGTCCGTGGTTCACATTTGCAACCCTCCCCAAAAAAGCCCCAGAAAAATTACTCTAAGTGTCGACCCACGGTCGGACCCACGGACCATAGGTTAGGTCACGGACCGTGGTTCGTGTCCGTTGTTCATACCCCCCCTTTTCCAGTCCCCAGTCACGACTAACGGTTGACCAACACAAACCATCAGTTGATCGACGGTTCGTCGGTCCCGTCCGTCGTTGACCCCGACAATAGTTAAGTCATGGGTCTTTTGGTCTTTTCCTTCTGCGTTGGACCCCTAAACTATGTTGTTTGAACCCTAAACTACGTAGTTTTTGGTTAGTTTTAGCCTAGAAAAATAACTAGAACTTACCTAAGTCAGTTCATTCTTCATAACTTAGAAAAATTAGAGCGTAAGAGGAGAAAGAGGTCAAGAACCTTACTTCAAGAACGCAACAAGGTTCCATTAGTTCCAGTTCCGAAATCGAAAGATATCCCCGTGGAATTCATTACCAAGTATGTGGGATTTCACTAGTGGGTTCCTTTCACCCATTAGGTCCCTAGGTTTCAGTCAGAATCTTGACTCTCTTAATATTACCTAGACTTAGGGTTTCTTGAATGTTAGAATTGTTGGGTTTTAGCATTTAGAAGGATCCAAATCGTATTATCATGAATTAAGTATCATTATTGCCTAGGTTCATGCATAAACTCAGAACCCTAGCTGTGTAGTTTTTTGAGTTCATGAATTACACATGCTAGGCCAGTTAATTCAGATATATATAAACATGCCTCAGTGTTCGAATGCATTATTATCAGTATATTAATGTTACATTCTCAGTTTGCATATCAGTATTTTGAGTTATCCAGTATTACAGCATTTCAGTCATAAAGTGTTAATTACTTAATCATATGGGAAGCTTAATACCGAGTGGACTAGGATCAGTCACCCTCAAGTCCCAGAACTACGTGTCCCGTAGGTTGTAAGTCCCCTCTATGGGCATCATTTTAGTTATCACGCCAGCATGTCTCTATACCTCTGGCAGAGTATATTGGGTCCTTTCGATGGGGCGTATACATCGGACTCCACATTTAGCTCATGTGGTTTTATGTCGGTTATTACTAGCTCCCTTACAAATCAGTCAGATTCTATTGCATTGACCATGTTATCAGTATAGTTCAGTATTCACCTTCAGCATATATAAACTTGGTCATTGCATTCAGTTTAGTCATGTTCAGTATTTCCAGTATCCTTATCATGATCAGATTATGTCATTGCTTTATTGCTTGTTCAGTTATGTTATTATTCAGCTTTATACTATCCTACATGCTCAGTACATTTCAAGTACTGACGCGTACTCTACGCTACATCTTCTCGTGATGTAGGTTCAGGTCCTCAGTAGTCAGATCATGCATAGATCGGTTCCTGATCTTCAATTTAGCACCATCAGTGGTGAGTCCTTATTCTTCGAGGACTAGTGACATGATTATCTTTCTTGCTTTTAGCTTTAGTTTCAATTTTTCTAGATCTAGCTGGGGCATGTCCTATTATTTCTAGTCAGTAGAGGCTTTATTTCAGACATAGTTAGATTCAACTATAGTGTTAGAGTTTGACTTTTCATTTGTTTTCAAACTCTCAGTTTTCATTTATTCAGATTTAGTATATGGGTATTCTCCATCATTTCAAATTATCTCATGATTAGCTTCCGCACAGTATTTATTGATTCAGCTTAGTTTAGTATGCTTATGACATGCCAACAGGGTTAGCTTGGGGTCACTCGTGATCCTAGGTTCCGTGTCCGCATCCAGGAGGTAGCCTTGGGGCATGATAGTAAGGACATTAATAGAGAAACCAAGTATTCACTTTTCAAGGTTGAGAAATTTTCCTGGGTGATTGGAGAACCAGTGATATTTTGTATTTCTTCAAAGCGCATTTCTGGAGGGGTGTTCTTAAACTCATGGACCACAACATGAATTGTTAGGGTGATTGGTTTTACAGGATGCATGCCTCTCAAATTCAGAAACACTATAAACATTCTGCGTAAGACACATTAGACATAAAGCTACTTGGATAAAATTGGCCGGAACGTAATATAACATAACAGTAAGAAGAAAATCATGCCTTGGAAAGCGTGCAGTCATCGTAACCACATACGTAACCATTCCCCTTAATACCTCCTTTAAGAGTTTTATGCATGCAAAACATACTTATAACAAAAAAACACTAAACCTCAAAGAAGAATTCTATAATCAAAACTCACCTCTCTTGACGATGCGATATAATTGACAGGCACCTCATCAAGTATACTAGTTGACAATCAACTTCCAACATTGGAAGGGAAATTGTTTGAGGAACTCTTTGGTGAATTATGTGCATTCACCGTTGCAGAGTTGTGCCTCATCGAAGTAACATTTCCAGTTCCCGCACTTAAGTCAGTATTTGAAGATTTTTAATTATCACATGTACAACTAGATCCAGTATTCAGATAACTAGGTTCTTTCCGAGCACTAGACAGAATATTTTTTGGAAGAAGATCAAAGTAATGAAATTTATCACTAGTTTCATCATTTGGATCAGTAGGTTCTTTCCTAATACAAAACTGTTGGAATTAATAATTCAAAGTTGGAGTAGGAATTCTAAGTTGTTTAGGATTTTTTATTTATGATATTTATTATGTATATTTATGATTTGTTTGTCCATGTACATATAGGAATAGGTTTTCTAGTCCTAATTTAATTTGGTTTCTTACTTTTATAAATATGGATGTTGCTAATTATTTCAATATACAGAAAAATATAGGAATACACAGAAATATACATAAACATATAGAACATTTAATTTTATAAATAAATAAAAAATCCTTCAAATTGGTATCAGAGCATTTAGATCCTGGTAGAGAATCAAAGAATTTTCGCTGTCATCGGGCGGCTATGACCCATATATGTCGTCCGTCTGATCAATGATTATGTTGACAAACTTCGGGCGAATGATATATGCATGAAAAACGTGGTAAGAGAAAAGACTTACAAAAATATTACAGATTTTAAAGAAGTGCAACCAATCATAAAGAGAAAAAAGCTCTTCTCTAAATTAAAAGTTGGAGGCAGTTTTTTTTAAAAAAAATATGAGAGTTGGAGAGAGAGTGCTCCAACACAGAAACATAAAAAGAAAAGGAGTTGATGGGAAGGGCATCAAAAAGAGTTTGAGAGAGAGAGTGCTCCAACACCAAAAAAAATATTGAAAATAATAATTCAAAGTTGGAGTAGGAATCTTAAGTTGTTTAGGATTTGTTATTTATGATATTTATTATGTCTATTTAGGATTTATTTGTCCAAGTTCATATAGGAATAGGTTTCCTAGTACTAGTTTAATTTGGTCTCTTACTTTTCTAAATAGGGATGTTGCTAATTATTTCAATATACATAAAATATACAGAAAAATATTGGAATACACAAAAATATACAAAAACATATAGAACTTTTGAGTTTATAAATAAAAATATGTTGCTTCAAAAACAGAACATTATAATGAAGAAGGTTATAGAAACGACTTTTTTCACTAGTTCCAGCATACATATCACTCGGTTCGGTCCCAACATGAGTCGGAAGATTATTTTGAAGATGTTTTAAGAAACAACTTCTTTCACCAGTTCCATCTGTCCGATCAGTATGTTCTTTCCCAATAAGCGGCGATATTTAATTTATTTTTTAAGAAGATATAACATATGTCCACTTTCGATTTTGGCATTTTCATTGCTTAAAGATAATATGTTTTTAATGCCAAAATTGAATGTCCCTTCAGGCTTAGGTGCACATAAAAATCACTACAATGATCTTGAGCAGACTGAAAATTAGATGTGTTACACCGGCAGCAATATGCAATTGGAGGTATTGAAATGGGTGTATCATTCACAGACTGCACCACTTGTTTCTTATTGGAGAATAACTCCTCTTCTAAAGCATACGTAAAAGATTGATGAACTTCCACTGCCTATCTCTCCATCAGAGAGATCATTACCATCATTAAGCACCTCATGGTCTTTATTCTGGAAAGACTAGAAAGATCATATAAGAGTTGTCACTACATAACACTAAAAGAAGCTCTAAAGTTTACCATAATTATTAAGGCAATTCTAGTTTCACCAAAAAAAATTCTTAGAAATGGTGATAACAAATTGAAGATCCCGGAGGGCAAGAAATGTCATTACCCAAAAGTTTAGGTCATGATAGCACACACCCCGAGAACCCTAAAAGGAGTATAAGCCGAAATAAACAAACTTAGGAGACTCCATTAGGCCACAAACAATAGAAAACAACAAGGAATATCCCAAAAGCTGGTAAAATAAATATAAAGAGCATTTAATAAATTTCTAAAATCTGAAAATACATTGCAAGTTTTTTAAAAGTAAGTTATATACTTTAAACGATAGATGGAGACTAATGGCCATCCTGAAAGAAGGATCTCACCACAACTCCGAATAAAGGAACTTTGTTGGAAACCAATCAACCGCTACTGTAATGACCCGGAAGGTCATTTTTGGATTTTTTTTATAAAACTATTGTTTTACCCCTCTCGGTAGTTGTCTCGAGTTATTTCTGATCAGTCGATAAAGTGTGTTTGGGAATTTTTGAACTATTCGATAACTACGGGTATTTAATTGACATATAATTTTTAAATAATTAATTAATTTAGTTGATAATAATGGGCCAAGTCTGAAAATTTTAAGACGCTATACCATTTGACCCATATATATTAAAATAATTTATTAAAATTTATCATTTTTAGTACATAATTAATTTAGGGGGAAAAAAAGAGAAAGGAAGAAATTGAAGAAGGGCACACGGCGACGTCAATTGCCAGAGGAATCAACCTGTGAGTACAGGTAACAATTTAAGGAAAAGAAATCATAGATTCTTGTATTATTTTATATGTACAAGTGAGCATTGAGTTTAGGGCATGTATATTATTAATTAATTATTATATTATTATATATGTTGTTGGAAGTAGTTGAAAAGAAAAGTACATAGGTTTTATAGTTGACCAGTGAATTGAGGCCTAATGATTATGCTAATGACTGGATAGTTAAGTATTGGAGAACAATTTATGGGGAGATAATATGCACTAAAGTGAATTTTCAGAAATTTTCTTTGCTTCCAGGGAGTTGAAACGTTACGCCCATAATTGGGTTTTAGTTTCCTTGCATCCTCATTATTATTACTCTATAATACAAATTTTTCATGATTGAAATAGGTAATTAAATATTAGGTGTGGGGTATTATGTGAATACCATTAGATTTATGATATTGCAAAAATTGGGACTTAATCTTAGGCTTGAAACTTAAGAACTTGATTATAGATTTGGGTGAGTTTTTGGGTCTAGGTTAAACCTATAGTAAAATGGGTGTTGCTAGTTTCAAAATCTTATTGTGATTATGTACTTGAATAGATTTGTATTGATTTGGAAGCTCAGCGAAAGGGGAAGGCACAAATCCCGGAGTGATTGTTCAATTATTTGAGGCAAGTGGATTTCTAAGCCCTTGTTAAGTGTATGGAATTAGTGTTTTTCCTTGTAATAATTCGTGTATCACGATTGTGTTGTTGTGAATTGTGTATTATTATGAAAATGATCATCTCCTCATTATTTATGTGAACATCTCATTTGCATTGTTCTGAGACATGGTTGCGACAAGTGTTATTTGAATTGAGAAAGAATAAGAAATTAAAGAGAATATACCATTTCGAGGGAAGTGTCGCGCGCCGTGACGGATACTATATTTCGAGGGATGTGTCCCACGCTGCGATGAATTCTATTATCGAGGGACGTATCACGCGACGTGATGGATACTATATATCGAAAGACGTGTCGCGCGCCGCGATGGATGCATGGATAGATATGTTCCCCATGGGTCTCGGACTGAGAGACAGCGGGTGTGTATCACTAGGTCAGACATGCATCACTATACTTGACATTGCATTCCATTGCATAACACATATTTATCATTAGTTAACTTTGATTGATGAATATTGAGCTTGTTGTTGAGGATATGTAATTGTTAGATTGTTGTTGTTGAGTTGTGTGCTATGTGAATTATGAGCTGTTAGGTTGGGCTGGATTTATGCAGGTTGTAGTTATGGAGGTTTTGATTGATGAATATTGAGCTTGTTGTTGAAAATATGTGATTGTTAGAATGTTGTTGTTGAGATATGTGCTTGTAAATTGTGAACTGTTAGATTGGGTTGGTTTTATGCCGGTTGTATTTGTGGAGGTTCGGTTGAGGTGTAAGGAGTACCCGTATTCTATCCCCTTAGCTTGTGTTTAGAGGTTTACTTGATGAGTACCGTGTGGTTTGGTACTTACCTCTTGCTTCTACAATTTTTGTAGGTTACGAGCCTGGATTTTTGTGATACTTTTCATTCTCTTCTCTTCCGAGGCTTCTTGGAGATTTGTGAGGTAGTTGTTTGTCATCTCAGTGGACCTACTTACACCTATTTATGATCTTGTTCTATTCTAGAAACAATGTCATTTGAGACTTGTTTTTTTCTTATGAATCAATTGTAATACTTTAGAGGTTTGTACACATGACAACCAGGTTTTGGGGTTTTTATTAAGTTGACTTATGATATTTTAAGATTTCAATATGTCTTACTTCCGCATAGTTGGTGATATTTGAGTTATAGGCTGACTTGTCTTGGTGGAATAAGACGAGTGCCATCATATCCATTTTTGGGTCGTGACAGTTACGATGCTCACTCTGACTAGGACATGTATCAAAGGGATAACAGAAGTAGGAGTTGAGTATGATCCACATGTACTTAGTAGGTTAGACTCACTTAGTATAAGCAACTAACTGACTTAAGAAATAAACTATGAAAGTTTTCACCTGCACGCAGAAAAGTTCCATTCTGGCATCGCTGCCACCAATTTACATAGAACAACGTGAATAATGTAAACACACTAGAGTACATATAATAATTAAATCAGAACATAAACAAGTCACACAACACAACAAGACTGACCAATGTGATGCAATGAGATGATGAAATGATGGGATGATGTGGTGGTACCAAGGTCAACGCACAACATGTTGTATACACCTTGCCGAGCCTCTAGCTTCTAGACAGGACAAATGGGGTACTTGCAGTCCATATATCAATCTCAATATCTCAATGTCTCATCAACTTGCAACCTCAGCGTGGTCAAGGATATAAGTAAGGAGTGGCATTTTCATTCTCAAAAAGATAATATTTTTGTACTTTCTGATATTCCCATGAACTAGGATATGTTGCATGAGGAAGAATATTTCACAACACATACACCACAAGCACATAATCAACTCATCAAGGATTTCAAATAGTATCAAGTTCTCAAACTCAAATGGTCATGAAATATGTTCTCAAAGGTTAAGGGTAGTGGAGGAAATCATGTAATACCAACCTTTTACCACTTAGAAAGCATTTTTGTTCATTTTTAAGGTGGTTCAATAATCAACTCAAACCCTCACTAGTGCATCTCCACATCAAATAGAAAGATATGCAACACGGCCCCTCTCGGGCAATTACTTAGATATCACAGAATTTCCACGATAATTATAGATATCACTCAAGCCTCCACACAACCTAAGCAACAAAAATTGGCATCATAAGAATTAAAACAGGAAGGTCAACACTTAACAACCTCTAAAACACATACTACATCTTATTTCACAGTTGACTTCCTAAGAACTGTTTAATTACTTATCTCAGTTCAAAAGAGGGATATCCAAACCTACCTCAAAGTTGAAACATCAATGAATCAACCCTATCGTAATACTTACTCAACCACACAATTATCGGAACGATCCTTCACTATCAATAATGGAAAAAGTTCATCAAAAGGAGTCCAATGATACCCATATTGATAGGATTTGAAATCGGGGTAAATAGTAAAAAATCACTTGGAAAATTGAAAGGGTAAAATAAGATTATTATTTTTAGTTGAAATCAAGTTCTACATGTAAAGAGGAGTTCGCGGTAGAAAAACCCATTAAAACAAGCAAGAATCGAGCTTCAAATAAAGAAATCACTTATTTTAAAATTTGGGGAAAAAACCCCAAAATCCACATTTAAAATCTTGATTTTTTTACCATTTTGGAAGATTAAATTAGACGAAAAATATATAAAATTGATAAAGGAACTTACCTCACAATATTTTCTCAAGAAAATATTTGCAAAGTCTCCCTCCAAAGCTTCCAATATGAATAAAATGGTGAAAGAAAGTGAAATGTGATTAAAGGGGATTGTCTTAGCCAAAAAAGGACTGTTGACTTTCTGTTGACTACCTTGGAGTGTTGACAACGCGTTGACCGAGTGTTTACCACGGTCAAAATCATCACTTTTTTCTATCTTATTAAAGTCTCTGAAGAACTTTCGGGATTCAATTGGGACACGATATAAATAAACCAAATATGATATCCCAATAAATTTGATATTCTTGACTCAATTGAATCGACACATTTCCAAAATAACATTGTTATGACAGAAATACCCTCCTAGGCCTCTTTTAAGGCTTAAAATACAACTTCTCGCCCAAATGCCCAAAACTCAACCAAAGGCCTCAAAAATCTTACCAACCACATTACTATCTCAAACTCTATTGTCCGGACGCGATGGAACTAACAGAATTCCCATCTGACACACGAAACACAAAATATTGATCAAAGTCAACCATATAATTATAATTCAACTCAAAAAGGGCCAAAATCACAAAAAACTTAATTGATCACATCAGCGACCACACTAAGCATTTAAATACTACGGGGAAGGAAAATGGTCATGTCACAATTACTAGCACATTCACAAGAAAAGGAACATTACAAGTAGAAACACAGTTGAGATAGAATATTTACTTTATACTTCCCTGTTTCCACATACAACAAAGTTATTGACGATAAAAAAATCAAGATGTGTATAAGATAAAAAATTTGAGGACCTCATTTTCCTATCAACGTAAAATTCTGACGATTTCGGAAGAACTATGAAGTCAACAAATTTCCCCATCTATCACTATCTTAACATATTTTATCCCCCTCCATCCTAATGACACTTTTAACTATGTCATATTTATGAGCTACCTTGAGAAATAAGACTTTATATATAAGTAACTAGCATCTTGTGCATAGAAGTTCTATACTTGTTTAGTCAAAATGAAATCAATCTAATTCAAACAACACCGACATAGAATTCATTATACTTATTTATTATATTTTCCTAATTAGTTGATTGATGACTAACTTTAAGATACTCTATTTCTCAACAATGAAGTACTATGACAAGTGATACATAATTGACTTATTGATTTGTTTAAACAACACTACTAATATTATGTACTTGCAATAAAAAGGGTGGTTGTTTCTCATAAATTACAAGTACTCTGTATCACTTTAAACCAAGTACGTATCATTTTTTGTTTCCTTAATATAAAAAGGATGAAAAAATTTGCATCCCAAAAACTCAAAAATTCTCCACTTTTCTAAAATTAACATAAAGAACAAGTTTTTCTATGAAAACATGAGTGATCTTAAGACCAAGTTCTTGAAGGCTTACAATGTACTGAAATCTGAACTTCTCAAGGATCCACATTTCAAGTTTACTTTATGATGGAAAGTAAACTCGAAATTTGAATCATTACTGATCTTAGGCATATTTATATGCCTAAGTTGTCAATATTTTCCCATGAATTGATTGAAGTAACAAATGATCTTGAGTCTATTAGCTTGATTTTGTTATACTTGCGATATTATGCACTAAAACATGTGATTAGAGGTTTCAGGAACTCTCAAGGAGATTGGAGTCAAATTGAAAGAAAAGATGCAAGGATATGCTGAAAAGAAGGTAAGGCTGAAGGCCCCAGGGCCAGTCACACTGCTAGGCGCGAGGTGCCAAGGGCCAACATTCAGAGAGGCCTCTCAGGCGCGACGCGCCAAGGCCCAACATACTGAGGCATTTCTCAAGCGTTCTGAGAGGCGCAACGCGCTAGGGTGGAAACCTTAGAGGTGAAGTTTAGGCGCGACACGCCAGTAGGATCCCAATTTTTTAGCCTTAAAAGTGTTAAAAAAGGATTCTTAATTTTAATAGACTTTCTCTCTAATTTTCCTACTATTATAAATAGGCCCTTAGGGCTCCATTGTAGGGGTTCGACTTTTATTAGGTGTGCAAGAGCAAGTATTCACGATTGTAATAGGTTTTGATCTTTTAACTCTTCTATTTTCTAGAAATCGCATGAACAATTGTATTTTTGTGGTTTTATAATAGCATAAGTGGCTAAACGCCTTAGTTCTGGGGCTGTAGCTACGAATGGATTATTGATTATTAAAGGCTTGTTGAATTAATTCTTGGTTGTCATTATAAGTTACTTCAATATTCTTGTTTTAGTATTTTATGATTGATCACCATAAGATAAATATATTGTCTAAACTTGAATCAAGAGAGGAGAGGTTAGATAGACCAGAGAATATAGAGAGCTTGATCGACCCATTAAGTTGAGGTGATTTGTGTTCAGGAGTGACGCCCGAACGAACAACTCGTTTGGTTACTAAATAGGATGAAATATAAATGCTCGCCAGTTAGTCTATTTATTCCCGATCAACGATGTAGTTAGATAGATAACTGGGATAGGCGACTAGAGGTGTGAACTCGACTCATACAATTAGCCTGTAAATCAGTAACTTGATGAGTAAAATTAGTTCTAAGCAAATAAAATGATACATGAGATTCATTGTATGCTGCTGCCCTGGAATTGTCTTTTACTTTCTTGAAACATCATCTTAAAGTTGTTCATAATTGGCTACTTTTATTTACTGCATAATTAGTAGTAGTTAACAATCATCACAATCTCTTAAACGGTTACTTTTGCTTTTATTTGTAGAATTAAGTGTTGGATATAAATTGATCAGAATTCCCTTGGGGACGATAACTCATTTCTTTAAGAATATATATTACTTGAGAGACCACGTACACTTGTGTGTGTATTGGGGAGCAACAAGTTATAGATAAGCAGGATGAGAACATCAGAAAGATCCAAATGTCCCAAATGAGTTTAGAGAAACAAGTTGCGCAAGTAGCTAATTCTCTGAACTTGCGTCCCCAAGGTGGGCTACCCGGTGATATTTAACCCAACCCAAAGCAATTGCATGCGGTAAGTACTAGAAGTTGGTTACAATTAGAGGAACTAGCTCCAAAGAACAGAGATACTGAGGCAAGTACCAAAGAAAAGAAACTGGAAGAGGTAGTAAAAGGCTCCAATGTTGAGGTACCCTTTCCTCAAAAGAAATTACCACCTCCGTTTCCACAAAGGCTCAAAAATCAGAATGAAGATGAATGCTTCTGTAAGTTTCTCTCTCTCCTGAAATAGGTTCACATTAATCTGCCTTTGGTTGACATTTTGCAGGGTATCCCAAAGTATGCTAAATACGTGAAGGACATTGTGGCTAGCAAGAGGAGGCTCACGGAGTATGAAATTGTAGCACTTACTGAGGAGTGCAACTCTAGGATCCAAAACAGATTGTCCAAAAAGTTAAAAGATCCGGGTAGTTTTACTGTGCAGATTACAATTGGGCAAAGTGTTCATCCCCGCGGATTGTGTGATTTAGGGGTGAGTATATATCTGATGCTAATATCATTGTATCTAAAGCTTGGGTTGGGTAGTCCAAAAAGAACCACTGTTATTCTCCAACTCGCTGATAGATCCATTGCTAGGCCTGAGGGGGGTGGTAGAAGATGTGTTAGTTCAAGTAGGTTCATTGATTTTCCTGTAGATTTTGAACCTGATTCTGAAGTTCCATTCATTTTGGGACGTCCATTCTTGGACACAGGTAGGGCATTGATTGATGTAGCAGATGCTCAACTAACTATGAGGGCGCATGATAAGTTTGAGGTATTCGATGTTTACCACGCTTTAAAATTGCCTTCTATCTGTGAAGAGTTGTCTGCTATTACTGTGGTTGATCAAATAGTAGAATCACAAGTAGTTGTGCCTGAAGATCCCTTAGAGAGAGTGTTAACATGTCATGAGGTATATGGAGATACTGAGGCCCAAGAGATAGATACATGTCTAAATCTGGCACTTGTGGAAACTCACAAGCGGAGAGTCGAGTCATTAGATCGTGAGTTAGGACTTCCACCAAAGCCTTCAATTCAAGAAGCTCCCAAGCTGGAGTTAAAAACTCTGCATGCTCACCTAAGGTATGCATTTTTGGGGACTAATGAAACTTTGCATGTTATACTTTTTGCAAAGTTGTCTGAAATACAGGTTGATGCGGCATTGAGGATCCTAAAGAGGAAAGAGAAGGCGATTGGATGGAAGATGGCTGATATTCATGGGATTAGTCCGGTGTTATGTATGCACAGAATCTACATGGAAGAAGATCACAAACCGAGTGCACAACATCAACGTCGGCTAAATCCTTTGATGAAAGAAGTGGTGAGAAAGAAGGTGATAAAGTGGCTAGATGCTGGAATTGTGTACCCGATCTCTGATAGTAAATGGGTAAGTTCGGTGCAATGTGTTCCCAAACAAATTCTCCAGCCGGTCACTATTCTAGTAGGAATCAACTCATTCTTTTCGTTCCTCACCACAGTCATACCTCCTATGGATTACCAGAAATTAAATGATGCTACCCGGAAAGATCACTACCCCGTTCCCTTCATTGATCAAATGCTTGACCGACTAGCAGGGCAAGAGTACTATTGTTTCTTAGATGGGTATTCCGGTTACAACCAGATCTTGAGTGCACCCGAGGTTCAGGAAAAGACCACGTTCACTTGTCCTTATGGTACATATGCTTTCAAACGCATGCCATTCGGACTTTCTAATGCACCGGTGACTTTTCAAAGGTGTATGATGGCCATTTTTCATGATATAATGGAAGATTTTGTAGAGGTGTTCATGGATGATTTCTCCATCTTTGGGAAGTCTTTTGAGGTATGTCTCCGGAATCTTGATAAAGTACTTGCTAGATGTGAGGACACTAACTTAGTTCTAAACTGGGAAAAGTGTCATTTTTTGGCTAGAGAGGGGATAGTGTTAGGCCACAAGGTCTCGAAGTCTAGTTTAGAGGTTGATAAGGCCAAGGTAAAAGTTATTGAGAAATTACCCCCTCCCATTTCTGTAAAAGGGGTGCGTAGTTTTCTTGGTCATGCAGGATTTTACAGGCGATTCATCAAGGATTTTTCCAAGATTGCAAGACCTATGTGCAGTATTTTGGAGAAGGAGGTGAAGTTTGACTTTGATGAGATATGCTTGAAAGCTTTTGAGATGTTGAAGAGGAACTTAAATGAGGCTCCCATCTTAATTGCTCCGGATTGGGGACTACCATTTGAACTCATGTGTGATGCAAGTGACGTAGTAGTGGGTGCAGTGTTGGGACAAAGAAAGAATAAAGTGTTCCACTCGATCTATTATTCAAGCAAGACCCTTGACTCTACACAAGCTAATTACACAGTGATTGAGAATAAGATACTGGCTCTAGTGTTCGCCTTCGACAAGCTCATATCGTATTTGGTAGGTACTAAAGTGATTGTTTTTACTGACCATGCAGCTATTAGGTACCTATTCAACAAACAAGATGCTAAACCAAGGTTGATTTGATGGATATTGCTTCTCCAAGTATTTGACCTTTAGATCAAAGATAGGTAAGGTACTAAAAATCAGATAACTGCTCACTTGTCTAGGTTGGAGGATTTTTCCCATGTGAATAAAGGTGAGCAAATTCGGAAAGAGTTTACGGATGAACAATTGATGGCATTAGATAGCTCTTAAGTGTCATGGTATGCAGACATTGTGAATTTGATAGTAAGTGGAGAGTATCCTCCGGGTACAACCACCCAACAAAATAAAAAGCTTAATCATGATAGAAGGGGATGAACGGTTGTTGTTCAAGCAAGGTGTGGACTAGGTAGTGAGAAGATGCATTCCAGAGTATGAGGTTCAAAAAGTGCTCGAAAGGTGTCATGCTAGCCCATATGGAGGTCACCATGGAGGAGAATGCACGGTGCATAAGGTACTTCAATCGCATCGTCAACAGAGGTGAGTTTTGATTCTAGAATTCTTCTTTGAGGTTTATTGTTTTTTTGTTCTAAGTATGTTTTGCATGCATAAAAGTCTTAAAGAGGTATTTAGGGATATGGTTACGTATGTGGTTACGATGACTGCATGTTTTCCAAGGCATGATTTTTTTCTTACTCTTCTGTTATATGACGTTCCCGCCAATTTTATCCCAGTAGCTTCATGTCTAATGTGTTTTATGCAGAATGTACTTAGTGTTTCTAAATTTGAGAGGCATGCAGCATGCAAGACCAATCACCTTAACAATTCATGTTGTGGTCCATGAGTTGACGAACGCCCTTCCAGAAATGCGCTTTGAAGAAATACAAAATATCACTGGTTCTCCAATCAATCAGGGAAATTTCCGAACCTTGAAAAGTGCATTCTTGGTTTCTCCATTAATGTCCTTACAGTCATAATTATTTCATAGGTTTAACTGATGCAGTTTCTGTTAAATTTTTCACTCAGTAAACCTTATGAATTCAGTTGATACATCAACTAATATGATTGATAAGGAGGATGTGCCTAGAAAGTGTAATCCTACCTCAATTGTTGGACAGTTAAGTGATTTATGTAATGGCAAGTTGTGTCAGAGTATTAGAAAGTGTAACCCCACCTAAATTGCTGGATAGTTACTTTTGGAAAAGAAGAAAATCACGCAAGCAAGGCTAGAATTAGTTATGGAATTGGTATACAAGTGTGAGAACGTGTATTTTTCTTTATTGTTCATTGCAATTGCCTTTGTTGTGTCATATTATATTGTAATTGTATTCAATAAAAAATATTATTAATATATATATCAATGTTTGTATTGTGAAATGTGAATTATTGCGGTAGCCCATTTTGCCGCCCTCATTACTATTGTAGAAGCCCTAAAGAATCCCTTGAGCTGCCTCGAGTGCTTTCTCGAGCTTAGCAGCCGATGAAATGTAATAAATATAACTCGGAATAGTTTATCGAGCCAACCGAAGTGCTTCCTTAAGCTTAGAACCAAATATAATGCAAGAAATAGAACCTGGAATATTGTCTCATGCCGCCCAGAGTGCGTTCTCCAGCTTGGTAGTATAAAAGTAAACCTCCTTTTTGTCCCAAACTCTTATAAGTTAGTATTTTCTTTGAAAATATTCACCCCTCGAAAGTAGAATTGATGAGTTTTCTCCCATTTCTAGTTTATAGAATTCCAAATGTTGACATCGTGAATGTGAGTCTATACCAAACATAGTCAATTAAATCACAATATAATAAAACCACACAACAATAAGGTAGACACCCGTCTCAGAACACTCATACTAACCTTGAAATCCAGTCAGTCCAAGTCCAAGGCCTTATTCGCAAAAACATAATAATAATATAATTAAAGCTCAGAAATTATCAAGCAAAGGACACAACCACACTTAAGCACCCAACACATATAAATTTAAGTATTACACCACCTAGAAGAATTCTAAGAATCCTATATCAACAACCAAGACTGAGGCTAATCCTAATCTAATGCTTTACGACCTAAGTATAGGCTAATGCCCCAAACATGGATAAAATGTGACTAAATATCGTGAAATAATGAATTCTCGTCCTACGACATTTGTAACGATCATGAAATTTATTCTCAATAAAATTTAACTAAGCCAAGCATAACAAGAGAAAACCGTAACCTACCTCAAGGTACAAACTGTAACATAGCCTCTACTCAGGAGATTTTCCTTTTCGAGCAGCTTCCGAATGATGCCATGCTATCCAATAAGCAATGTAAACATCAACACAAGCGAATTGATTCCCAAAATGCTTTAAAAAGATCTGGACCTAAAAATTGGATCAAAATAGAATTGTTGAACTCATGTGTGGAATCACAAAATTGACTCTGTCAGAAGGTCCTAATGTAACGACCCTAAAAATGAACTAGTGAAACTAGAGCCTCACATGTAAGTTTGGAGTTGAGAACTTGATGAAATGATGAGAAATGACCGTGACGTCCGGAAACTAGTCATTTGAACTAGTGAGTTGTAAGGGTCAATTTTAGATGGTCATATCTTTTAGCTCAAAATGAATTATGTGGACCTTTACCTATCCAATTAAAGGTCTCTGAGTCCTCTTTCCAACGCCACCAAGTTTGCCCAATTCTGACCTTGGAGTAAAACGTTATGCCCGAAATATTGAAGCACTGTCAAGCTGCAACAAAGGGCGAACTAAGACGGGAAGGGGCACATTTTTTAAGTTAAGACTTTATGGGTCCTTAGTCCTTTTCCAAAATTGACCCTATGCTATTATTTTCCTTTCCTAGCAACTATAAGACCTTTTTATGACCCAATTCCTTTCATTTAAGTCACTCCTC
>JAJOOS010019519.1:0-22572 GCA_029582725.1 Solanum chiquidenum
AAATTTGAATTTCTTTCTTTTCCTTTAGTACAAATAAAATGAATAATAAATGTTTATGAATCAAATAAAGTGAGTATTGAAATGACATTAAGATTTACAAAGGAATGGATGTAATCATCCACAGAATTCGACAAAATTTGGATAACAATTGAAGCAAAAAATAATACCTGAATATAAGATTTACAAAGGAATGGATGGAACATTCCACATAATCTATCATTTCGGTAGTTCTTTTTTTTTGGAAGAAGAGGGTGGGTTTAGAAGACATGGGGTAGTTTATTTATAGGCTAATGATAAATTTAAATTTCAAATTGATTGTGGTTAAATGCAGTAAAAATATGACAACTTCCCCAAAAAATGAAGCACACATCCTATTTTTTAGAACTGTTTTAAATTTTTTACGGATTAGTTTTAATAATTACTGCAAAAATCATTTTAAAAATAATAAAAAAATTATTTTAACATTCAATTCAATTATTTTTTTTAACGTAAATAAATTTTAAAGGCTAAAACTAAACATACAACCGTTTTTAAGGTAAATAAAATTTAAAAACAGCTTTTAATTTATGTTTTTTTTTAAAATGTTTTGTTTTTAAATTGCTATTTATTATAATAATTAAAATGTTTATTATTATTTTAATAAAAACTTTTATTATTGTATTATTATATAAAGAAAGTTTATTATTATTTAAAGATGGAAATAAAAATATGATAACTTCACCAAAAAATGGAAGCACACACCCTATTTGTTAGAACTGTTTTAAATTTTTTACAGATTAGTTTTAATAATTACTTTAAAAATCATTTTAAAAATTAAAAAATATTATTTTAACATTCACTTCAAAAAAAAATTTAACGTAAACAAATTTTGAAGGCTAAAACTAAACATACAACCGTTTTAAAGGTAAATAAAATTTAAAAACAGTTTTTAATTTATGTTTTTTTTAAAATGTTTTGTTTTTAAATTGCTATTTATTATTTAATATATATATAAATTTTGTGGTGATGACACGTAGGCGCTATCACCTCTCCTATTATATAGATATAGATAATATGATAAAATATAACTTTTTAATATAACAAAATGTTATTTTATATTATCTACAACAATTTATTTTTTTTAAATAAATGAAATGAAAGAAAAGATAAATCGTGTATATAATCAATAGTGATAAAATACATTAACAATTCAAACACAAATATAATAAATCGTGTAACTTCACATTTTATATGATATGTTAAGATGTGAGCCTTTTCTATTAAATTATTAATTAAATAATGAATAATATAATAAAATTAGTTCGTTAAGAAATTAACGTGATTAATGTTGCTAATCATGTTGTCGTCAAACGCGGCACTTTAGGTTAGTCATGGCAGTTGGATTCTTTTTCTTATTTTGATTTTAACCTTTAAATTTTGAATTAATTTAAGTAGGCATTCTAATTTCTAAGTATAACTAGAGAGATTAACTACTATCCACTGACGGTGGAGAAGAAAATTACACAATCAACTCATTTTTAGAAATACTTATTTTTCTTTTTAGTTTAATTAATATATTTTCACATTTAATGATTAATGATTTTTTTTCTTTCTTTTATTAAAACACGTTGAGATTTATCATCTTTCTCCCTCTCTTTCCTACCTTTCTCATCTCTGTCTTTGGATCTTCTTCTATCAATATCAAAATATTATGCAAAATTGCAGAAATGGTGTGTCTATTTTTCCAAGTGTAAAATTACTACATTTAATTTTTGGAATTTGTCCAATTTATTGAAAAGTTCTAAAAATCATTGTTACCACAAAACATAAAATTCTTCATACATTGGAACAAGAAAAAAATTTCTTTGAAATAACATTGAAATATTTTTTATACAATCAAGGAATTGATGCTACGAATGTCATAGCAAGTGAATCAGAATAAGCCCTTTCCCAGCTATTGATTGGAAAGTCTTATCGTCATCTGTATAAAACATTTATCTACAGGTTTTTCACTTTTCATTCATTGAATAAGCCCTTTCCCAGCTATTGATTGGAAAGTCTTATCGTCATCTGTATAAAGCATTTATCTACAGGTTTTTCACTTTTCATTCATTGAATAACTAGATTCTCGACTTTGAGTATTTACTAATTTAGATTCTGAAAAGGAAAATAATAATGAGTAAAAAATTATCATCTTTTTATCTCAAATTGCTTCAATTTTGTATGTCAATTGCTTTAATGGTGTTGACGGAGAATGAGCGTGAAAATAATAAGAATAAAGAAAGCATGAAAGAATCCTTCTTACCTTTGATAAGTCAAGTAAGAATTCTTAACAAAGTCATATAATTAATTTAGAGTCCAAGTTACCATATAACACTTTTTTTATTATTTTTTAATAATATTAATATTATGTGATTTTTTTAAAAAAATTGATATGTATTTCTAAAAATGAGGTGATAGTGTAATTTTCTTTTTCCACCGTCAGTGGATATAAGTTAATCTCTATTTTTAAAGTGAAAAATGATATTTGAAAATTGGGCATTGTGTTCGATCATGAATATAAATTGAAGTTGTTTTAAATTTCTTGTGTGTAATTTGGAGTGAAAATACCTCTTCGTTGTTATTCAAATTTTGAAATTATTGTGAAATGTTACGGCAAAACATGGAGAAAAATGACAAATTTTTCATGACCGTGAATCCCATTTGGCCACGAAAGTTATGAAATTTGAAAAAAAAAATACTCTTTAGTTTTTATTTTGAAAGTGAGTGGTATTTGAAAATTTGAGCAATATTTGTTTTTAAATTGAAAAAGGTGAAAATAATTTTTGATATTTTTTAAATTCGAAATTCAAGAAGTTGAATTTTAAATTTTTATTGCCAAACCTGATTTCAAGAATTCATCTCTAGAAAAAGTAGAAAAATATTAATGGTCAAACAACCTCTAGATATTTACCGAAAAAAGAAAGAGTAAACAACAACAAAATTGCAATAGCATAATTTCAACTTTCATTTCATCCACTAATTCTATAGTATTTGCCTTGCTTCACTTAAGTAGGGATTGCAATAGGGCGGGTTAGGATGAGTTAGGGCGGGACAAACCTTAACCTACTAAAATTTTCACCCGCCTACCCTGTTCTGTTTAACATTTAAAAGAAATATCCGCTCTTCTCCGTTTATGTTATTTTTCATTTCTCCTTCTTTATTTTTCACTTAAAAGCAAGGGTATTTTTAGAACTTTTTTTTATATAGTTTTTAACAGTAGTACTGCAATTGCCTTTCTACCATAGTCTGCTAAAGTTACCAGTTTTTTCACCAAAAAAATAATAATTATCTGCATAATTAATTACAATTAGAAAAAAGATTCATAATTTAAAACAAATCAAACAGTTTCACAAAATGGTAACCCTTGTTGTGTTGAAATATTTTCAAAATCAGGTACTTTGTATTCCAGCAAGCAAAACTGTAATACAATGAACACTTTGTATTCCGGTGAACAAATTGCAATACAATTGAACCGTTACCCGTCCTACTCTATTATGTATTTTACGTAAATATGATTTTTCTGTCCTGTTCTATCCTGTCCCGTTTAGTTATTTTCTTGCCCTGCCCCAATTGCCATATCTACACTTTTTGTTATTTAAAAATATAACAAGAATTATACAGAATATTAAAGTGAAATTAGAAAAAAATAAAAAAAATAAAATTGAAATAAATGAAGGAGTTTAAAAATAATTAATGTTATGTAAGAACTCGACGCTCGCATTCTGAAATTATAATCCTCATAAATATAAAATATATTTGAAGTTAAATAATGTTTAATTTATTTTTTTTAAAAATAAAAATAAAATCTTGAAACAAATTAAAAGAGACATAGGTAATCTAACTTTAGAAAATTAAATAGTCAAAGGTAAATACATAACATGATAAAAAAGTAGTAGTTTTTTATATCTATCATAAACAATATAGGATGCACTATCACATTGTTTTTAGTATAAACATATATGCTTGTATTGTGGATTTTTCATCCTTCATGATTTCTCGTAAAATCAACTACAATAACACTGATATTATCATGACTATTCCGCGCCGTAGCAATCCGAGTAAGTAGCACTGCTGCCGATTCACTATGCGAAAAAAATATTGCGTCTCCTTGAAGACACATTCTAGCTATCCGACATGCTGTTTCGTTTGATATAACGTCCCATAAACCATCACTAGCAAGAATCAAACACTCATCATTTACCTTCCTTTTTACGAAGGTAAACTCGGGCTCTGATATAACATATGGCTTCAAATAACTGTCTCCTATTTGTAATAAGAAAAAATAACAAAAAGATATACTAGTAGTTAAATCTCTATAACATTCAGTCATTTTAAGAAGTAATTAAAGACAAGACCTACCCTATTAAATACACATTGAGGTATTTCATATACACATGAATTGTAATATAAATAATTCATTTATTGATTTAACATATTTATCTCTACTATCCAATATGATTTTCAAAAATCAAATGGGCTTTGTGAAGGGCAGATTCATTATTGAGAATGTCTTACAATCTCAAAGATTTATTTAGGGTATTAATTAACCATGGCAATATTGGAGGTAATATTGTGATCAAACTAGATATGTCAAAGGCCTATGACATATTAGTCTGGTCTTTCTTTATTGTTGTGTACGTTAAAGGAATTTGATTTTAATGATGTTTTGCCTAATATGATCCACAAGTTGATATATGAAAGATATTGTATCCCAACTTCATCAATGAATCTAGAAATAACTTTTTCATTTTCACTCAGAGATTGAAATTTGAAACAAGAAAATCTTTTATCCCTTACATTTTTTTATTTTGATAGTTCATGAAGTTTTTTCAAGAAAAACTAAATAACATCTTCGAATGAGAGAGGTTCACATGTTTCACTATGAGCAAGAATGGTCTAAAAGCAATTTATGCAGATGACATTATTATCTTCTGTGGAGGCAATATAAGATCTAATAAAGTTGTTATGAACCAAATTCATAAGTAAATATGAAATGAAATCTGGTCAACAAGTTAATAGTAACCAAAATTTCTTCTTCATAGGTCCTAAAATATCCATTTATAGAATTAACATAATGAGATGAGCTACTGAATTTATTGAGAAACAATTCCCTGTTTAATTATTTAGGATTCTATAGACATTGGAAAGAAAATAATTACTTATTTTGATGGTTTGGTTACTAAAAAATGTGAAAACCTTTGGTGGTTGGAATACTAAACTTCTATCACATGACGGTAAACTCATTCTTATTAAACATGTTGTTCAAGCTATTCCAATTTATACTATGACTGTCATGAACCCTTGTAAGGAAACTATTGAACTTATTTTTTTTTATATTTTTTTTAACACTAGACAGTGTCTAGCGGTCTTTTATTAAACATAAAAAATATCAATAGGGACAAGTACAAGCAAGGGAGGCTAGGCCTTACCTTACTAATCCTAATGAAGTACCTAACTTCTGCTACCTAACAAGCATGAAGAAAATAAGAGCTAGAGAAAATAAGAATTATTGAACTTATTGAAAAGAGCTTTGCTTAGATTTTTTTTTTTGAGATACTCATCTAACGAGAAATCTAAGTACCATTTGAGATCTTGGAGAATCTATATAAACCTAATGCTGAGGGTGGAATTGACATCAAGAGGCTTTAAGTTACTAGTAATACGTGTACTAATAAAAGGTGGTAGAACTTCAAAATAAATTAATCTACATGGACTTCCTTCTTAATATCCAAGTACTATATATATATATATATATATATGAGTAATTGCAATTTTTGATGGAATATCTAGATGAGACTTTTGTGTTTTTTTTTTATTTAAAAAAGTGCTATCTAATCCATTTCTAGCAACATAAACCGCTTTTCTTAAACTATCATCAATAACACCCCATTGGGAAGCCACCATTTTCTTTAATGCATAAAGGACAAACTTCTATGACGTAAAACCAGCTTACTCATTTTTTTTAATATCCTTTTTTGAATAATGTGTGGTACTAATTTATTTGGACACACAACATATTGCTGACATACACGTCGTGCACAATTGTATACTCAATTTTATTTCTACTTTGATATTATATGTGCGTCGTTAATTAAAGGAAATATAACACTTTTCCAACATACACATCATGTGTAATTCTATGATAAAACCCTAAATATCAATCATGATTGACTCTGTTGCCTAAAATTCATTTGATCTCTATATGCTCTTGTTTTAGAACTATTACATTTTTTTTCCTTTTAAGAAGCTAGGGTGTTAATTTGCACTTCTAGATGCCATAATTGTGTTTTAACTTCGTTGTTCTCAAATATTAGGTAAAATAGTAATCTTTTCTTCTACATGATATATACATGTTATATGCCCTTAAGTTTTAGGTTGGGAACTTGTTAAGGCATATCTTAGCTCAACTTCTCCATAACATATATAGTGTTGTTTATTCAAACCTATAGAGGAGTAAATATAGTTTCCGGAAAAAGTAAGACTTTACCAATCTTCAGTGTATATTCTTGGGAGCTTATATAGACTAATAAGGGTCATGCCAAACCCCATCACTACGGGTGAGTTTAACCTAGGTGAAGGCCGGCTCTATGCAATAAAAATAAGGCATTTGCCTTAGGCGGAGTATTTATTTTATAGAAAAAATTAATCATTTATAATTAAAAAATATATTAAAATATGTATTATTTTATTCTTGTTAACTTATTATAATTTGTCAATTATTACTTATTATATGTTGACAATTCATATAATGATTGTCTAAGTAAAAAAGATGTTTTTCATTGTTAAATTAATAAAATCTTACCTTATATATAATTGGAAGGATTTTTTTCTAAGAAATTATTTATAAAAAAATATTAAGTAATAATTTACATCTTAAAAGTGTAAGAAAAATAAATTTTAAACACACATAAAATTTATTTAGATTTTTAGGCCTCTAACTAAAATTTTGTTTTAGGCCTCTGTTTATATATATTGAGCCGCCCCTGCCTAGGTGAATGAATTATATAAAAAAAAAGGTAGAAGGGAAAAAGAAATGAAGCAACAATTCCAATGCCAATTGTGTTAGATTGAAAAAGTCATTGAAATTAAGAGAGAAATATTACCTATTGCCCGAGACATGGCTAGAACGCCTTGAACCCGTAATCCACGAGAATAAACAAGTTTTCCTCCCGCAGCCTTTATTCTAGCGAGTTCATCCCGCCTATTTGGCTGCAACCAAATAAGAGAGTAGCTTTTATAATTAGGATAAATCATTTTTCACTCCATGTTTAGAATTCATATTCGAGCTTGATTAAATTCGAATCGTGCATTGCAAAACCTATAATTGAAAGTAGCACTTCCAATAGATTTTTTTCCATACCCAAAATTCAAACTTAAAACCTTTGGTTAAAGGTGGAACATCACAAAAATTATATAGAATAATACTGTAAATTCTTAGTTTGTAGAATTAGATTCATGATTGACTGAGTTGTAATCTTGAATTAATACAAAATTTTAGTATGTTTTTTTTTCATTCCTTGAGAGAGGAAGGTTTCCACTATAAATTGATGTTATCATTTCAAAAAATAAGGTATTTCTGTAAAGTACACAAGAACCAGTTTTTTGCACATAGGGTAAGGTTTCTTCTTTAACAAATTAGGTCTGAAATGTTTTTTTTACCTTGTGATCGAAGGAGACTGAGAGAGCATTTCCATTCCGGCTAAGAACAGCGCGGGAATCACCACAATTTGCAATGACAATGGCATGATCTGTTACAATAGCTATGATTGCGGTGGAGCCCATGAGACGCAAGTTGTGATTTGGTGGGCACAAACAGCGGTAGCTTAAACTACCACAGTCACAGTTAAAGCATATCATTTTATCCATCCGTTGGAAACTTCTCTGCAGAATTCTTATCCATGATGCCTCCCAATCTCGCTGTTGTCCTCTATCTGAACTGGAACTGCTGCTGCTACTCATCATTTTTGTATTGTTCTCGGGGCGCATCAGTTCTTCTGCTACAAGCAAGTGCATTCTCTCCCTACACAGTGCAGATACCTGCATCCACCAAAAACGATACAGTGATTTCAATTTATTTCCACAAAAAAATTATGTCCTTGTCTATTTCTATGTTGTTATCTCACCGACCGACTAAACTATCCCTAAAATTATCAAACGATCCCTAAAATATACTGAGTCAATTTTAGGTTATTAAGACTCAAATTTTAAATATTTTAAAATTTGTTCTAAAAAATTACTTATAATTACAGAGTTTGTCGGATAATGTAAGGTATCACTTCCCCTTATTTCAGTTTCAGTTTATTATCTGATTGTAACTTTGACATAGAAAGATTTGCTAAAATTATCAATATACCTTTTAATTTTGTTGTCTTAAAGGTTGTTTGGATTGACTTAAAAGTTACTCAAATTTAAGTTATTAACTAACTTAAAATAAGTATAGAATGACTTTAAAAAAAAAAGTTAAAAATAAAAAATAAGGGTTACTTTTTTACTCAAAAATCATTTAAATTTGATTTTTTATTTTTTTGCTTAAAAACTATTTTTGTTAAGCCAATCCAAACTACTCTTATACAAGATTAAAATTGATGGAATAGATACCGAAAAAAGGGGAAAGAAATAACTACTCTTTTAAAAATAAAAATAAAATAAATAAATTGAAACAAAACAAGTTCAAAACATAAATTAATCTAAAGTAAAGAATTGTAATCCTCATTAAAAGTAAAATGATTTTTAAAGTTAAACAATCCTAAACAGTTTTTTTTTTTTTTTAAAATAGAAGAGATATAGGTAAAAAATAATAAAAAATAAATACATAACATGGTCAAATAAAAAGTAGCAAGTATACCTGAGAACCACCATGACCATCATAAACAGCATAAAAATGAAGGGGTCGACCGCCATTGATGGGCGGGGAGCAAAGATTTGGGTGAATTGAAACCTCATCTTCCATTGAAGGCCTCATTCCTTTTTCAGACTTTGATCCAACTGCTGGCGGCGGCAATACTCCTACCCTCATCTGTGCTTCCCGGGCTTGCTCTCTCCTTCTCAATTGAATTCTGTATTGGCGATGCATCCTTCCTTCCTCGTTCTGATCGACATTGCCTCGGTTCTCCATCTTTAGTTATAAAACTGTAGTAAAGTTGAAACACTGGCATTTTTGTTTTATAGGAGGCCTGTGAAAGATTACAACTCTAAATAGTAGAACATCTGTCAACAAGATGCACTTGTAGAAACGTAAAATAAATGTTTGCTTGCATCTGTACATATTATTACCGGTAATACCATATAACACCCATGCCAAATGAAAATAACCAACTACAACTTGAGTGATGTACCTTTCGAAAATGTTTACTAGCAATTCCCTATTCTATTTTATGTGGCACAATTTCTTTTTTTATCAGTCCAAAAAAGAATGTCACATTTTCATATGGTAAGTATTTAAAGAAAGATAGTATTCCAATACATTTATGAGGAGAGAGAAAAATGAATCTACTTTTTAATATGACTATTTTATGAAAAAACCAATTTGATAAATATTTCAAAGTCTTTATTTATTTTTTAAACTCTATGCCCGGTCAAATATTGCCACAAAAAATGAAACGGAGGGAGTATTAAATTAAAATTTAACGGGTAGAAAACCTCTTGACAAGTGTAAAGAGATGGGCCTACTATGACCGAACGAAGAAAACCCGGTTCTTCAAGCTAACTGAAAGAGGAAGAATTGGCATAATATTTTGTCCACGTAGTAAAAGATGACGAGAGGAGGCACCGCTTTTGAGGAACAGAGAAAGCTCTGTGGGTATACAGAAGTGTTTGGATTGGAGAAGACATATCTTGCCAGCTTTTCCGCATTTACATACATTTTCGAAGATCCCCTTAACTTTATTACTACTCCTCCGTCCACTTTTAATTATTATGAATTCTTTTTAATTTTGTGGCCTTAAATATAACACGTGATAAGTTAAAATTAAAGTGTTATAAAAAAAAAATCATAATTTTTGAAACAGACTTATTTCTTTGTTAAAGGGAGGAAGTAGTTCTTACCTATTGTATACTCAAGTGAGATCTTACAAAACTACTAGTAAATTAATTTATAGTAATGCTTACATATTATATACTCAATTCAGATAACTTTGGATTTTTTTTTTAAAACATAAAAGCCAAAGTCAAATCCACAACCCAAAAATCAAAATCAAAGACTATATATATAAAAAAAAGTTCGTTCTGATGTGAATTTCTTATTTAATGTGAGATGATGGAATTTTTCGCATGCATTAAAAATATAACGTGTAAAAAATCTCTTGACAAGTGGGGGTTTGAGGATTCGGTCCCATCATCACCGAACAGAAGAAAGCCTCGTCCTTTTTGCTAACTGAAAAGAGGAAGAACAACAAGATTATGACGTTGTAAATACTTTATTTAAATTTAATCAGACTTCAATGAATATAAAAAATAAAAATAAAAAAAAGGAAAAATGGCATTAAGGAGTTGTCCAAGTCAGCAGCACCGCTTTGATGAGGATAAGGAACAGAGAAAGCCTCTGGTGACACAAACGTGTTAATAGAAAAGTTCTGAGAACCGACAACATATGTTGCCAGCTTTTTCGCATTACGTTCATCTTCGAAGATTCCCTCTTCCAAAACTTGTTTTATTAAGCATCAGTCATAGGGGGTATTTAATAAGATTATCTTCAACTCAATACCAAATTTTATACTATTTTGATGTGTTAATAGAAATACTATTTATTACATCAATTTATTTTATTAAATATTTTAATATTATTTTATTATACAAAATTTTTAGTTAAACATTATATAAATTGTATGTTTTAATTAAATCTCTTGTATATTTAATTATTTTTTATGTAAAATTTAAAATAATTTTTTCAATTATGTAATGTATATTTAACTGTATTTCATTAATAATTTCACTTTAATTTGTATTATCCATTATTATGTGTAATGTATAATATTTGCTAGAAATTTATATTATTTAAAAAATTATGGTATAAAATAATGTTATATTAAACGACTATAAAAGAAAATAATATGAATTATATATGGTGAATGCTTTAGAAAGATTTTTTTTTATAAAATAAGAAAATATAAATGAAATAAGAAATAATAATATAATAATGAAGAGAAAGAATAATATTCCTTTTTTGTATAAAATTTGGTGCAGTGAATTGAAATTGATTTACACTAAAATAGTACGTGTGAGAAATATCAAATGTACCACTGAACTTTGTGAGATAGATCATATATCCCTATATGAATTTTATTTTAATAAAAACTTAGACAATGTGTTATATATGACAAATAAATTTTTAAAAACCAATATTTTCACATCCATCAAGCAAAAAGGCTATCTGAAATATTTGTAAAAAAGTAGGAATATGTGAACTACTTTATTTAACGAAAGTATATCAAATCTGGGTCACAAAGTTATAATAATAATAATAATAAAAAATGATGACGACGACGATGATGATGGTAATAGTAATCTAACATAATTTGCATACTTTTTTTGTATAAAGATCAAACAATGTGTTAGACCTCAACATATTTTAAAAAATACTTTAAAAGTTTATATAATTAAATATTATTTAAAAATATTTCAATAACAACAGTTAAAACTCAAAACACTTTAGACATGATAAAAATCAATACATTATAAAATTATAAGAATCACATAGTTCATATGTATTGACCTTAGTTAATAGCAACCTAAGAGAATCATGTACCAATATTATAGTTTCACGTCCATGTGTTATACCTATTTTATTACTTGTGAATGATTACTTATATTTGTTAAGTATATAACCTCTATTTAAATAATTTTATTAATTATTATATTTAAATAAATTTAAATCACATATTTAAATAATTTTAAATGTAACTCAAAAATATTTCAATAATAACAGTCAAAACTCAAAATACTTCTAAAATGATAGACATCAATACATTATTGAAATTATAAAAATTATATAATTAAGAAGTATTGTTCCTAGTTAACAACAATCCAATAGAGGCCTACATTAATATTTTTGTTATAAATTCATTGAATTACTGGATTGCCCATATTCTCAATACATGAACTTACTTATATTCATGTATGTATATTTCCTAGGTTTTATGAACTATTTTGGATAAGAATGTATCTATTTAAAATGACACTTAATATGGTGACCTTTGGAGTGATTTCTCAACCTATAAATAAGATTGTTCATTCATCATTGTTAGTGATACTTGAAGACATATGAATAAGATGATCTCTACATTCTACTCCCCATTTATCTTGTCTATATTTCTTGTAGTATATTGTTCATATTTTACAACATGTTATCAACACGAGACTTTAGCCAATTGAGATTGAGTTTTAGTTTTTTCTTTAGCTTATGTACTGGTTGATCTCGTTATGAGAATCAAGAAGAAAAAATGACAACTACTTTAATCAAGATATTATATGCATAAAATCAAGTATGTATTTTCTAGTATCTTTTTATGATTTAGAAATAAGATTCAATGGAAACTCTAAAATACAATAGTGTCCGTCACTAATGGGTGTAGTATAGTGGATGGGGTTGATCCTTCCTTAACAAGCATGGATTCGAGCCCTAGGTATGAAAAAATTCTTAATAGGAAGCACTTTCCGCTGAATGGAACCTTACACTATGTGAATTCCGATTAGTTAGACTTCAATGAAGGTATCGAACATCAATTGAAAACCCCCAAAAAATAGCATGGTAGAATGACAATATCAAAAGAGTTAGGGCTTGTCTGGATTGACTTAAAAATTAGTTAAATATACTTTTAAGTCATTTTTAGTTTTTGAGAGTGTTTAACAAATTTAAAAATAACTTAAAATAAGTTAAAGACCAGAAGTAGGACTCTCACTACTTTTTTTTTGGACTTAAAATTATTTGAGTTAAAAAAAATTACTTTTTAAAAGCTACCCTTTTATGCCAATCCAAGCAAGCTCTTAATATTCTTAAATGTATTGTAAGACAAATTTATATAAATAAAAAGAGACTAATGATTAATATGGAATCAGAAGATGAGTGATTGATTCTTGCCCGTGATGATTTGTGGGATGTTGTATCAAATGAAATGGCGTGTTAGGTGGCTAGAGAGTTTCTTCAACAAGAAAGACCATCTGCATTTTCTTCTCCAAGTGCAGTAGCAACACTACTTACCCAGCTAGCTATGGGACGGGGTAGCGAAGATAACATCAATGTTATTGTGGTTGATCTGAAGATAAATTATATTGAAGCTTAGTTTCATGAGGAGAGAAGGTAACTTTTTGAATTGCACATCTTGGATAGTTAATTAGCATAACCAGCTAATTAGGGGAATTTCCCATTTGAAGATGGTTTATTGAACTTGAAAAAGATTACATTTGATGGAGGGTTTAACCATACCTTCTTGGAAGATTGGCATACCAATCTAGTGATAATGCAAAACACGATCTTAGCCAAAAAAATCTAATGGTATTTAACACTCAAGGCCTTCAAAGGGGTTTGTAGATTAATGAACTGAGTTTACATCTTTTGACTCTAAAGGAGGGTAGACACTATTTTTCCATGTTTATGATTTCTTTGACAATTTTTGGAATGCTATTGTACTGCAGGTAAATTTGTAAAGACTCCATAGAAAGGCTGAGGGATGCTAGTTTGTCAGCCACTTTGTTCGCCTCCCTATAGCAGTGGGTGAAGGTAATTTCATGAAATCCCATAATATCATCAATAACAATTTCTTCAATCTTCTAGGGTTTTCTCCGTATTGCATTAATGGTGTTCTGCATCATGAGAAAGTCTATTTCAGCAACAATCTGGTTCATATTACTATCTACGCTGCACCTAGATCTCCAGAGTTCCCATAATACTATGGGAGGCATGATGATGCCATAGTGTTTTTCGTAGTCTAGAAGTTCCAACATTCTATGATCAAATTTCCTAACGAGTTGTTTTTGTAGTTGATGCAATTTTTTCTTGCAAACTCTTTCCATATCTTTTGTGCAAAGACTCCTTTGTAGAAGAGATCGATGTTCAACCATTTCTTTATACTAGTTCGTTCCTGTATAAAAATAACAATTACAATTAGTATTAGTGTCAATGCTGAACTTAGCAATTTTATCATCTACGGAAAGCCTATTGTGAATGAATCTCCAGATAATGAAGTACATCTTATAAGGAATGTCCATGTGCCATATTTTAGCTTCTAGAGGAGAAATTATCATTTTTCCTTAAGATATTCCAAGTTGAAGAGACCTTAAATTTTTCAAATTTCTTTGGTGTCCAGATGGGTCTATCAACACCTTCTTGAATAAGGTGCATGGAAGTATTCATTAAAGATTTTTGGATTATCTCATGTAGATGGTTTCATAGACAACTCCAATTACATTGCTTATCCTTGTACACATCCTTAACCTTGATGTTATCGTGAATATACTCCTCCTTAATAGCAAGATACAAAGGTCAATGATCAAACAAATTACCATACTATTTCCTGTCTTGACTATATGGCTAGACACATGTCCATAACTATATGTAATGTTATACTAATATGTTGCAATTGGCATGGAGTTTAAAGTTACAAGAGAAAGTTGAATAAATACATACAAAAGGGATCACCTCCTTATTAACCTTGGTTTAGTTTTCACATGATCGACATATTTCACTAACATGTATATCAAATTAGTCTAATAGCCTGGTTGGTCAACTTTTTCCAAAGTAAAAAGTGTTCTTTACATGCTAATTATTTAACTATGTCTATATGGTCTAGAATCATTGGTCTAAAACAAATAAACAAAAGGGAAGAGGGAGAATGCCTAGTGTAAACTTAAAGCACTTCAACCATAGTTTAAGTAAAGGGAATTCAAATGTATTAGTCAAAAAATTATCCAAGAAACAACTTAGAAGTTATAGATGTCCAATAAAGCATCGCAACCTTTTATTTTGACTCACTACAAGAACTTGAAAAAACATATTTGTGTAGAACCTGAAAAAAGGGTCCCTTATAGAAGATAGTGTTGTATTAGAGAAGGCTAGAACATATTATATTAGATTGGGGGATTCCAATACAAAGTATTTAATTTCTCAACAATTATGAAAGAAAGATCGTATAAAAATTTAAGTTATGTGCATCAACAACAACACAAGAGGCCAACATGAGTCTTCAGGGCATTGAAGATGACAAAGTTTCAAGTATTATTAGTGGCGCTTCAATATATTATCATTTTACTTTCAAATATTATATGAAGATTCAATATTATATTTGAAATTGGCGGAGATAAGAAAGAAAAAGAGCTTCTCTCTTTTATGTGGTAAACAAATGAAGTCTTATTTTTATGTCGTGTTGAATTTATTTTTTGGTAATACAATTTTTATTGTTTTAATTATTTTACTCTATGAGCAACTTATATCGATAGCAAAACACTTGATTTTTGACTTCCTAATATAAAAGTTAAACATCCATTTAAAATTTTACTTTGTCCAAATTTGACAGATTTATTCCTTTTTACGTAGTTGTATAAAATTTTGATCCATTTTAATACAGAGAAAATCGATTGAAAATAGCAACTCAGGTAAACATTAATTTTGTGCAATATAATTTTAATGAAAATCTCTCAATATATTGGTTCTTTTGACAAAAAAAAACACTATTTTTTATTATTTAATGTAAGAAATAAAATTAATGATTTCATCTACAAATTTGATTCCTGAGAACAAGAAAAAAAAGGTCTAATAGTAGTTTTTTGTTTCTTTTACTTTTTCTGTCATTTTATAAGTATAATAAGTACTTTTCATTCAAATTTTGTAAGAATGTTTACTTGTTTTATTTTTCTGTATAAGTATAATAAATACTTTTTGACTAGATGGAAAAAGTTGGTTGAAAATGAAATGTATTTATGTTATGCTTGCCATTTTCATGACTTAGAAACTAAAAAAATGGTTGCTACACCTTGTTTTCACACTATAAGAAGCAAGTACTCCCTCCCTCTGTACCTAATTATTTGTCCACTTTTGAATTGACATACCTATTAAGAAAATAATAATTGACATAGTGAGTTTATCATTTTACCCCTATTAATTATGAATTGGATGAATTAAAAACATAAGATTTAATTTTTCAAAGAAATTAATTGAGGGTATAATAGGTAAATATTTTTGGTCCTTTCTTGATTTGTCAAAATAGTCAAGTAATTAGGGACAACTAAAAAAGGAAATATAGACAAGTAATTAGGGACATAGAGAGTAATAAATCATAACCCAACATAGTTTTTCTCAAAATTGCTCTCTATCTCATTTTTTTTTTTTTGTCATGACTCTAGTCTCTAATTGAGAAAATGAGGATTTATTATATCAGAAACAAACAAATGCATGTAATAAATGTGAACATAAATAATGCAAATTACATACAAAACAAATGTAAATTACAAAAATATATGTATGTACACATGTATAATACATTTGAAATCATTCACGAGTTCCTTCCTGCTATACAGATTACAAAAATACAAAAAATGTACTTATCACTTTTCCACACTCCTATAAATGCCCATGTCTTTTTTGTAACAATGGCATCAATAAGAATCAATCTCAAGAAGGCATTTGCACTTCTTTAATTGATATTTTTCTCGAAAATGCTTCTCTGATTCTTAACTGACGATTTCCCCATGAAGTCTTCTGAAATTCTTCACTGACGATTTCCCCAAGAAGACTTCTGCGATTTTTATGTGAATCTTCATTTGTTGATTAATTTTTCATCATCAATCTTGGTGTACCAAATCTCAGGATGTCTGATTCTAATTCGGCAACATCAGGCACAGGAGCACCAGAAGAACCAGTGCCGCTGGTTGGAGAAATTTCTTTAATTGGAAAAAGGAGTTCAATGGAAGATGCGATATCTGTTTGGCCAAATCTTTGCTCCCCTTATATCAATAAACATCGCCCTATTGATTTTTTTGCTGTTTACGATGGACATGGTGGACCTCATGTAAGAAAATTTTTCTCTCACCTTCTTATCATCCGTTCATATTTTTTCTTTACCAATTTACTTCCATTGATAAGCAACAATTTATAAATCTAAATCGATCCATTTTAGGAGTACTAGCCTAGATTAAAGTGGATATAAAATAAATTAAAATAGCGAATAAGGATTAGTACTTATAATGGAATTACGAAAATTATTGATGCAGGTTGCTGGATTGTGTAGAAATAGAATGTACCTTATACTACTAGAAGAGTTGATGATGACGAGGACCATCATAAGTGGTAGCAGCAGCAACAATGATAACATCTCCCGTCAGAGACAAAAACAATTGGAATGGGAGAGGGTTAATGAGGTGTGGAAAAGGGTGTTGAAAAGCTGCTTTGAGAGGATTGATGAGATGGCTTTTGTTACGTGCTATGAGTGTGGCATAGGTGTTCCTTGTGGATGCCCACCACAGAACTATGGACTAGGAGGCTCCACTGCCGTGCTGACAATTTTAACAGAAAAAACTATTATTGTGGCAAATTGCGGAGATTCACGTGCCGTTCTTTGCCGTGGTGGGAGAGCCATGCCTCTATCTATTGATCACAAGGTATGCATTTTATGGAAAAAAAAATATTATTTTTATACAAAAAATTATTTTTATTCTTAGAAGATCTAAATATATCATTTTCTTTTATTCAATTTGTAAGTGGTAGCATTTCTTTAGTTAAGAATCTACGTATCTAATCAATTCAGATCTAGATCAAGTAAAACACTTAAAAGAGTAAAAATACTTCATATCAAGAAATTTGCCTTTTGATCCACCTGATAGAGAAAAGGTGAGTTTTGCCTACATCTCACTATACCTGTTAGGCTGTTACTTATAAAGTGTACCATGACTTCAGAGTATTATTTTAAAAAATTTCAGCACAAAACAAAATTATGTGGAAACTAATATGTTAGCAAAGGTTGTGTTGCTAGTATATGAACTTTCGTTTTATTAATTATATTTAAGGCCTCTATTTTGGATTGTGCCTTAGACCTCAATATCACTGAGTCGCCCCTGTCATTAAATATAATTAATAAAATTAAGATGTACATTTATACTGCGTAAATGTTCAATTATACAAGAGTAACCCGCTTTCTTCCACATTTTTTTTATTTTGGCAACCAATAGAAAAGGCCTCACCTTAAAAATAAAATTGATTTGTCATACCTAATTTTAATACCAGACATTTGCATTTTGTCTAATTGATATGAACGGACTGCTAGCTAGGGATATCCCTCCAATTATGATACATATGAGCTTCATTATAGCTAATTACATGTTTGGCTAACGCATCTACAACTTGATTAAATATTCATAAAGCACACTATGATTTTAGTGCTACTAAATAAAGCATGTAACAAGTGTTTTGTAAATTGGATTTGTTGGAAGATTATATTCATGATTTATGTTTGTATTCTCTCTTTGTTGAAGTCCCAAATTTAGCTAAAGGAAATATCCAATTATTTTCTTGCTCCATCTTTGAGATATGACAATATGTTATTGTAGTGCACAACTTGAAGAAAATAATTTTACTCATTGAAAATAATTTGACTTTTCATTACAGCCAGACATACCAGAGGAACGTGCTAGAATAGAGGCATGTGGAGGTCATGTTGATTTTGACGATTGTGCACGAGTTCTAGGAATATTGGCTACGTCTCGTGCAATAGGTAACTTATTTTCTCTTTTTCAGTAACCTATTTCTCTATGCAATGACATTATTGCAGTTACCAATTGAAGCAATACTTATATCCATACAATCAAAATTTAAGCTCGTAATTATGTAATTAACCATCATTTGTTTTAGGTTATCATGTGTTGTATGTTCGTTCATTCAATGCCTCCTTATAAGATGACAACTAAAAGTAGAAACAAAATTAAATAAGTTGGTTTGATACCTTTTGAGTTGTAATTTTTATGCATCTAAGTTGATCAGTGGCTTTCCAGTAGGGTTAGTTATGGTTGAAGAAGAAACCCTATGTCATTATATAACTAAAATTTACAGTTTTGTTAATTTTTGAATGCCTTGTAATTTTTATTCGGGTTTTTTGTATAGAAATTTAAATACTAGTATTGACAAATTCCTTGTTTTATTTTGCATTGAAAACAGGAGACAAGTATCTAAAGAAATATATCATATCTGAGCCAGAGTTTACCTTCACAAAAAGGGAAGCAGAAGATGAGTGTTTAATTCTTGCTAGTGATGGTTTGTGGAACGTTATATCAAATGAAGAGGCGTGTCAGGTGGCGAGAGAATGTCTTCAAAAAGAAAAGCCATCTGGGAGAGGAGACGTATTCTCTTCCCCAAGTACAGCAGCAGCAGCGTTGCTTACTCGGCTAGCTATGGGACGGGGTAGCGAAGATAACATAAGTGTTATTGTTGTTGATTTGAAGATAGACTATATTGAAGTTTAGTTTCAGGAGAACTAAGGTGAATTTCTTATTTGGAGATGGTTTAATAAACTTTCCTTAAAAGTTTCTCTTATTGAGGAAGCTTAAAGACTATGATTTCTATTTGCAGAAATGTCTGCAATTTGTTTTTTTCTGTTATGTTGCTTTTAGCAAGTAGCCTTTTATGGCAATGGATGATGTGATATTCAATCTTAATCTTGATTTAGTTTTCGCAAGACTGAATTTTTTTATTAAAATGTAGTCTAATATATAGTCTGGTTGGTCAAACTTGATTTTCCAAGGTCAAAAGTATTTTTTTTAAAAAAAATTAAGATATTTGAGCGAGATTTTAGGAAAATAAAAAATATTTTTGAGGAGAAGCAAATGTTGGAGGAAACAATTTCTCCCCAGAAGTATTTTTTTTTTTGCTTTTCAAAAAGCATTTTTTAGAAGCACTTTTCAAGTATACGATCAAATAATAATTGTTGTTTAACAATGTTTTTCAAATTAATTAGCGAAATAAATTGCTTTTCATCATAAGTATTTTAAAAAACATATTTATTCAAAACAAGTTGATATTTGAAACTTGATCATACAGGTTATATATTATTCATGTTAACTCAGCTCATTTCAAAGTCTCTATTAAAAAAAAATGATATCTTGTTATAGAATAACTTCTAGCTTGGAGATGAGCAGAAGGTATTTTTCATTGTCATTAATTAGGTATTCCACATTAACTTGTCCTAATATATTCTATATTTATCCAGTTCGAGCCTCTGAGCACCTTGCTTGCTGGGAGGATAGTTCGGAGCCTAAAGGGCAAAATATTGTATAAAATTTCCAAAAGGGCAATAAAAATAAATTGAGAATCAAAAGGGCAACATTTAAACAGTAGGATAAACGCCGTGTAAATTAGGGTAAGAATATGCAAGGCGCAGATCCCTATGTGTCTTATAAGGCGCAAGCTGACAACGTCTTACAAGATGCAGGTCTGTTGCGCCTTGTAAGGCGCATAGGGAGGTGTGTCCTTGCCTATTGATAAAAAAATCATTGCAGTATATTTTTTTTCCTGTGTGATGTTGGATTCTGTGCTTTTAGTTCATGTGAGCTTTGGATAAAATGACAGTATTGTTCATTATGAAAACGAAGGTTGCATTTATGAGAACATAATATTGCTGAAAGGATCTGTTATTCCGCTTGGTCAATTTTCAACCAGCTTTTATAATCCAACATTTTTAACTTATTCGACTCAATCAGCTAATGAAAACAATAGCCCTATTTTGGTATGAGATAAGGAAAAGAAACATTTCTTGGTGAAACTGGAAATATATTACGTATGCATTCAAATTGTAATGAAGTTCAGCTATTTTCCATATTTCATTAGTGAAGAAAGCTAAATACTAATGGAAAAAAATATACTGCAATGATTTTTTTTTATTTTATCAATAGGCAAGGACGCACCTCCCTATGCGCCTTACAAGGCTCAACAGACCTGAGACGCTGTCAGCTCGCGCCTTGTAAGGCGCATAGGAAGCTGCGTCTTGTGTATTTTTATCCTAATTTACACGGCGTTTATTTTACCGTTAAATGTTGCCCTTTTGGTTTGTAACTTATTTTTGTTGCCTTTTTGGAAATTTTGGCCAATTTTTTTTACCCTTTAGGCTCTGGACTCGAATTTATATAAGCTAGAATTTTTACAAATGGTAATATAATTATGATTTTCTTTTATCGAGATCGTATAATTATATTTTTTAATAGAACAATTTCAAAACTCCCACTCTATTAATACAAAAATCACAATTATTTAAATATTTAATCTTTCAAGGAATGAAAACTTTTTATTTTACATTTTAACTTTTTTTTTTTATTTGTACACCAAAGGAACGAGTCTAGAGCCAAAAGGACCTCAAAATTGATCAAAAAATTCAAAAGGGCAAATAATTTATGTAAGAAATCAAAAGGGTAAAGCCGTAGGGGCTATCACGCCCCGAGCTTACACCCGGGGCGGGACTGGCACTCGAAGACCATTGTTGGCCCCAAGCGAACCCTTGGTCTGGCTTACTTACTCAACATAAGACTTAACTTAACAAGAGAGTCTCAAAACATAACTTTAAAGAAATATGAAACTTAGCCAAAACGGCAACTTAAGTCTTTAAACAACATCTGGAATAATAATGTAAAGACAAATGACTACTAACTGTCTATGAAGCCTCTAAAATAAAAAGGGATGTCGGGACAGGACCCCTGGTCATCCTAACAACTGAAAATACTAAAGCAAATGAAAAAGGAGCTCTCCAGAAAGCAAGGAGGCTCACCAACTGACTCTGAGTGCTCAACCTGATCAGCGATGCACTGGATGCTGATCCTGGTTACCTGCGTCTGCATCATAAGACGATGCAGGCCAACTGGCATCAGTACATTGAATGTACGAGTATGTGAGTTGGAATGCTAAACATAACATAGGCTTGAAAAGAATCTGAAAGTAACTGAAGAACTTACCTGGCTCAACTCAACTCAACACAACTGAACTCATTTCAATATAAAACAGTTTGAAAGAGAAGACATAAAGTCACCATTGAAGTTGTTCCAAATTTTCAAAAAGATACCTTAACTTTGCGAGTGTCCTATTACCCCATGAAACTATCTAAATCCACAATAAATATACCTTTTTGACTAATTTTAACACCACTCGTGTTGTCACGAAATATGGGCGCATGAAGGACTCTTGATACAGTTTCAGACCAACGTAAAATTGCCATGTGGCACTCCCAATTTGACTTATTTTGAAAAAAATATAAAAACTCATGTATTAATTTATTTTAACTTTATTAGGTATAGTTTTTAATTTTTCAAATCTTCTTCCTCATCTTCTCTACCATAATTAGCTTACCTGTCACGACCCGAGATTACCCCCGAGACGCGGACACGGGACCTAGGACCACAAGTGATCCCAAGCTAACCCTGTTGGCATGATCATGAGCATACTAAAGATAATAAACTGATGCGGAAGCTAAATCATAATTAAAATGAAAAGGTAGGGAATACCCATATACTATAACTGTAATATAAGAAAACTGATGAGTTTAATACAAAGAAGTTATTAACTCACAACTAAGCTGAATCTAACTATGTCTG
>JAJOOS010019520.1:0-27840 GCA_029582725.1 Solanum chiquidenum
AGGACCAAGGGCTGGGTATCTTCTAGTTAGTTTCGAAGTTTAAGAGAATTTGACCTAAAAAAGGTAATTTTTCGAGAGAAAGTTACTTTACATATGGTCTGACCTACCCACGACAAATTATCCTATTGTGAGCATCGACATTCACCCACTAAGTTAAAATTCGGCAATTGATTGGTCATTACCTCAACTTTTATTTTACTATTTGATCATTTCTTGTTGAAGTGTGAAATTGGAGTGATAATAGGATCCAAATATTTGAAACTAAAACAAAAAAAGTGTAATACGTGTTCAATTGAAGAGATTGTTGTCATACCTTCATCTTCGAATTTGAAGGAAAAACTACTCCCTATGGGATTCGACCCCAACTCACTTAGTTGAGTTATATTACTGACTAACGATCATTGGCACTTAGTATTGGATGAAGTGTCCTGATACATTAATCAAAATGGCACCGTTGCCGGGGAGTAGCGTTACTTAGAATTCTTTGATTGAAGATTTGACACTCTCAAATTTGTTGATTGTAGTTGAATTAGCTTTGGTTGATTTGTGTATGTGTTGGTTGGACTACGTAGAAGTGAGCATGAGTGAGGAAGAGATGAATGATAGCCAAGCAGGTCATCGGGATGGTAAAGACGATATCAATAGTGTCTACAACCCAACTCAATCAGCTAGAATAGGTGCAATTTACATCCCACAAGCTGATGAGAATGCGATGTTTGAAGTCACTAGCACAACTCTTCACCTACTCCAAATAAGGGGACTATATGGAGAACTAGATCACGAAGACCCGCATGAGCATGTGAAAAATTTTACAGAGGTTTGCAGCCCTTTTTCATTCAAAAATATGTCACAAGAGTCAATTCGGCTACGGTTATTTCCACTGTCCTTAACGGGAGAAGCTAATAAGTGGTTAGACGAATTACCAAACAATTCCATCACATCATGGGAGGAGCTGATTATAGCATTTAACACAAGGTTCTTTCCGCCATAAAAGATGATGAAACTTAGAGATGAAATTCAAGGTTTCAAGCAACGGGAGGAGGAACCCATCCATGAAACGTGGGTGAGGTTTAAGAAACTCCTACTTAAATGCCCAACTCATGGGCTACCAAACGATTTGTTACTTCAATATTTTTACCGAAGTCTTGATTCAGTTAATAAAGGATTGGCTGATCAATTGGTACGAGGAGGAATAATGTTACAATCATTTGAGGTAGCTTCATTTCTTCTTGATGACATGAATAGAATAAACCAAGCATGGTACACCCAATAGGATCAAGTCTCTCCATTTTGTTTTAGATTAACGCAAGAACAACTTGATAAAGAGAGAGAATGATGAAACATCAATAAGATGTTGACCCAAATGGAATTTTGACAAGAGCACATGAAAGAGACATGTGGAGTGTTTAGAGTTGAGGAGGGTTCTTCTTTCGGTTACTCAAGGCAGGGGGGGAATCAAGGTTGAAACTCCAAGAGATATGAGGAGGGTTTCCACCCACGTAATCTACAGCGAGGCGGAAATCAAGGTTGGAACTATCACAAGGGAGAAGAACAAAGGAGATACTATCAAGATTGGGCTGAGTAAAATGATTATTGGAGAAGAGAAGATGAACATGATGAGAACCATACTCACTCGAGTGAGAGCCCAAAATCAAAAGGGAGTGCAAGTAGTCCTCAGGTAAATGACTTGTTGTCACGCATACTTGATAAAGTTGAAGGTTCGGATGATTTGTTGAAAGGGATGAAATATGAGTTTTCATCATTGAACAGTAAAGTGAACTCTCATGCCGATGCCATAAAGATACTTGAAGGGCAATTGGGTTTGTTATCAGCTCAATTGAAACAAAAAGTGGTAACGGACAATGAAGACAGAGGGCTGGCTGTGGTCACTCGTAGTGTAAAAGAAGCAATTGGCAATGTGACAGGAAATGAAAAAGTGCACACGCTGAAAGAAGGAAAAGGTATAGAAGAAGAAGAAGAAATAACCACCCCTAAAGACATTGAAAAGGAGCCACATAGTGATGCGGAGAAACACAAGCCATGCCCAAAAGTCAAGAAGCCTTTACCCAAAATATCTCCTCCATTTCCCTAACGCCTCAAGAAGAAGAATGAGGATGAGAAGTTCAAGAAGTTTTTATCGGTATTCAATACCTTATCGATTAATCTCTCTCTAGTGGAAGCATTGTTAGAAATGTGGGGGTATGCTAAGTTTATGAAAAAGTTAGTCACAAAAAAAGGAGCTTAGATTTTGAGACGATCGAAGTGTCTCACAGCTGTAGCGCAATTATGGCTAAAGTGCTGATGAAAAAGAAGGAAGATCCCAGAGCGTTCACCATTCCGTGCACCATAGGGATGCTCCAATTCGCCAACACATTATGCGATCTGGGAGCTAGTATCAATCTAATGCCATATGCAATCTACAAATAACTCGGGTTGGGCGAACCAAAGGCTACAATTATGAGACTCTTGATGGCGGACCGATCAATCAAACATCCAGTGGGAATCCTCTATGACATCTTGGTTAAAGTTGACCGATTCATTTTTCTTGCTGATTTTGTCATACTCGACTGTGAAATAGATGCTGAAATTCCCATCATTTTGGGAAGGCCATTCTTGGCAACGGGTAGAGCATTGGTGGATGTTGAGAGCGGAGAGCTGAAATTTCAGGTATGTGAAGATGAAGTTACCTTTAATGTTTGTAAATCAATGAAACACCCGAGTGATATTCATGTGGTTTCTACGGATGATGTGATTGATGAGGCGGTGACTAGTGTGAGTCATTTGATGTGCATGAATGAACCGCTTGAAGCTGTGCTTGCTAACTGTGATGAGTTTGAAATTCAAGGCTACGATGAGGTAGTAGCAGGTCTTTCAGGCATGGGGGGATATTCAAAAGCTCCAATGAAGTTGGACATTGACCTAAAAAACCAAGAAAACCCTCTCGCAAAGCCATCAATTGAAGAACCGCCAAATCTTAAGCTGAAAGTACTACCATCTCATCTCTGATATGCCTTCTTAGGAGAAAATAACACCTTGTCGATGATCATTGCAACTAACTTACTCGAATGGCAAGTAAAATTACTCCTTTAGGTATTGAGAAGGCACATAAAGGCTATAGGCTGGACTATCGCTGATATAGTAGGCAATACCCCATGCATTTGCACTCATAAAATTTAGCTAAATAGTGAATATAAATCGAGTGTGGAACATCAGCGAAGATTAAACCCACCAATGAAAGAGGTGGTGAAAAAGGAAATAATCAAGTGGTTAGATGCGGGTGTGATCTACCTTATTGCAGATAGCAAATGGGTAAGTCCGGTGCAATGTGTGCCAAAAAATGGAGGCATCACGGTTGTACCAAATGAAAAGGGGGAACTTGTATCTATGCGACCGGTGACTGGGTGGAGAGTATGCATGGACTACCGAAAGCTAAGTTTGTGGACTGAAAAAGATCATTTTACCATGCCCTTTATGGATCAAATGCTTGACCGACTATCCGAGCGAGGGTGGTATTACTTCTTGGATGGGTACTCCGGCTATAACCAAATCTCCATTGCTTCGGAGGATCAAGAGAAAACAACCTTTACGTGCCCATATGGTACTTTAGCCTTCAAACGGATACCATTCGGATTGTGTAATCCCCCGGCTACATTTCAACGTTGTATGTTATCCATTTTTGCTGACATGGTGGAAGATTCAATGGAAGTATTTATGGATGATTTCTCGATTGTGGGTGACACATTTGAAGCATGCTTAGAGAACTTAGGACAAGTTCTCCAAAGATGTGTGGAAACAAATTTAGTCCTAAATTGGAAAAAATGTCACTTCATGGTTAAAAAAGGTATAGTGCTTGGTCACAAAGTGCCACAAAAGGGGATGGAGGTTGACAAAGTAAAGATTGAGGTAATTGAGAAGTTACCACCACCAATTTCGGTGAGGGGTGTTCGAAGTTTTTTTGGGACATGCAGGATTTTACGGAGGTTCATCAAGGACTTCTCAAAGATTGCACATCTTCTATGCAAACTCTTGTAGAAAGAGGTGAAATTCCACTTTGATGATTCTTGTATGGTAGCTTTCAAGTGCTTGAAAGAAAAATTGATTTCCACTCTGATTATCATCAGTCCTGATTGGTTAGAATCTTTCAAAGTAATATGTGATGCAAGTGGCACATCATTAGGTGTAGTGTTGGTGCAAAATCACAACAAGCTTTTTTACCCCATTTACTATGCAAGCAAGACTCTAAACAGTATTGAACGTAACTACACAGTCACCGAACAAGAGTTACTTGCAGTAGTTTATGCTTTTGAGAAGTTCCGGGCATACTTTTTAGGTACTAAAGTGATTATTCACACTGATCATGTTGCACTGCGTTACCTAATGGCAAAGAAGGATGCCAATCCAAGATTGATAAGATGGGTGCTTTTTATTGCAAGAATTCGACTTTGAGGTAAAAGATAGAAAAGGTTGTGAAAATTAGGTGGCATACCACTTATCAAGATTAGAAGGCAAGGAGAATGACAAGCTAGACATCGACATAAAGGATGTTTTTCCTGATGAGCAGGTATTCACGATAACCATCAAACAACCTCCTTGGTATGGTGCTTTTGCCAATTATGTAGTGTGTGGATTAATGTCGAACGAACTGAACTTCTACCAACAAAAAAAGTTCTTGTTCGATGTTAAGAAATACTTTTGGGATGAACCATATTTGTTTAGAGAGTGTGCTAATCATATCATTAGAAGATGTTTTCCGGAAGAAGAAACTATGAAAATTCTCCATACTTGCCACTCTTCACCGGTTGTAGATCATTATGGTGGTGTACGTACTGCTGCTAAAGTTCTACAAAGCGGGTACTACTGGTCGTCTCTCTACAAAGATGCCCATGAGTTTGTTAAGAAGTGCACTCAATATGAGAAACAATGTGGAGTATCCAAAAGATACGAGTTGCGTCTTACACCCATTCTAGAAGTTGAGCTATTTAATGTTTGGGGAATAGATTTTATGGGCCCATTTGTGAGTTCATTTGGTAATAAGTATATCTTAGTGGCTGTAGATTATGTTTCCAAATGGGTGGAAGTTGTTGCACTCCCAATCAATGAAGGCAAAAACATTGTTCAATTATTGAAACACTACATTTTTGCGAGATTTGGCACCCCGCGGGCTATTATTAGTGATGGAGGGTCCCACTTTTGCAACAAGTGGTTCTCAACTGAATTGAGCAAGTATGGAGTGAAACACAAAGTCACAACTCCGTACCATCCCCAAACGAGTATCCAGGTCGAAGTATCAAACTGGGAAATCAAAAGCATCTTGGCCAAGCCAGTGAATGCAAATAGAACTGATTGATCTCGAAAGCTTGATGATGCACTATGGGCGTACCGTACCGCATACAAAACACCTATAGGTATGTCTCTGTATCAGATAGTGTTTGGTAAATCTTGCCATCTACCAGTTGAATTGGAACATAAAGCATTATGGGCCTTGAAAGCTTTAAATTTGCATTAGACAAAGACCTCAAAAGATAGAGTAGAGCAATTAAATGAGTTGGACGAATTCAGATTCAAAGCTTATGAAAGTTCAGCCCTTTACAAGGAGAAGATGAAGAAATGGCATGATGCTAAAATCCTCAAGAGGGAGTTTAGAGTGGGAGAATAGGTGTTACTATACAGTTCTCGACTTCGACTCTTTCCAGGAAAGCTCAAGTCCAAATGGCCAGGACCATTTAAAGTGACACGAGTGTTCACAAATGGTGCCATTGAAGTTGAAGGTCCAGAAGGACCTGCAATTAAGGTGAATGGACAACGTTTAAAGTTATACTTTGGAGAGTGCCAAGAGGTCTCTCTGATTGAGGTGGTGTACTTGGAAGATGCTTGAGAGCATTTCCAAGTCGTGCCACGACGTTAAATAAGGCACTTCTTGGGAGGCAATCCAAGTATTAGTGTTTGAAATAATGTGTGTTGATTTTGCAGGTGAAGGTTAATGTGTGAGAAGACGAGGCTATCGGCGATTCGTTGATCTGTCGGCGACTGCAACATAGCCCGCCTTGTGGATAACAAAGAAGGGGGCTGAGGTTCGGAATTTTCGGTGAGACATATGTCTTACTTGGTAGATCACTGATGTGCGTAGGAAACCCGATCATTCTCGCCCTTTCTACCTTAGTGTTAGCAGCATAACTCCATGATTGCTCGGCGACATTCCAAGTCCAGTATGTGATTCGCCGATCTGTTCGGTGATCTGCTGCATCTCCACCAATTTGCCCGTTCTGAGGAGCTCACCTACTGAAAATAATGGTGAGATTCCACTCTTTGGGCGCATCGCCGAATCATTCCGCAACAGATTTGTTATCTCGCCAATTGGGAAATTAGTGAAGATTCCTCATTACTCTACTCTGCACGTTTACATACTACAATTTTGTCTCTATTAGCTGGTTTTCCTTTATTGGTTTGTTTTTCTTCTCTAATCACATTAGAGACATTGTAGAATGCTTTTGGTTGGGGTTGGCACTTCATAGGTAAATTCTATTTATGTTTTTAAACCCTTCCGAAAAGTTTGTGCCACCTCTTGTTTGTGTTTGAATGTGGTTGTTCTCTTGCAAATTTGAGTATCAGTTTTGATTAATACCGATGACTTGGATAGTGCTCTCAATTGAACAAACATGAATGCGCGGCTACAACAAGGCCAAATGAAGGTGCATAGGCAATATGTTAACTCTTTGCATCTCTATGTGACTAGCCAAGTATCAAATTGAGTCTATTGTGATGAACATTGCACACTAGCTAAAGTGTGGAGTCTTGTTTGTCACTGGTGTCAATGCCTTGTGTGATGAGATTACTGTGAACTATTTATGATCACACCTAGAATTTGCCCTGTTGGTCCGGTTGACTAAGTGATGCAATCTCTTGATATGCTCTTAGGAAACTTTGAAGAGTGTGAAACAATTTGACATTATACCTCTTTTGTGGCCGACCTTGTGAGTATGTGATCCTTGCTTGAACACCCTTTGAGCCCTATCCTTTTCTTGGAAAAAACTTGATGCAAACTGTAACCTTTCTTAATCCATTACCCATAATCCTCATGATTTGTGGTTTGCGTGAATAGCAAACTTAGGGGAAAAGCCTAAGTTGGGGTGTGTGGTGAAAAGAGAAGGTAAATAAAAAAGTGCAAGAAAGTCCCCTTTGACCCATGGTTTTGAGAAAAATGGAACCCCTCCATATAAAAAAAAGAGAAAAAGAAGAAAAGAATGAAAAAGTTGTGGAATAAAAAAGAAAATGGGGTTTCCAATAGTCCATGAAAAGTGAATAATGGCATGACTTGTGAGCACGAAGGAGAATGATAAAGAAAAGGAAAGAAAGTGTTGTTCACACCATATTTCATGAGGATTACCACCTATGAGCCTAAATGACCATACCTCTGTACTTAGCCCCATTTAAAAGCCTTGAAAAGACCTTTTTGTTCTTGAGAGAGCTGAAACAAGGGTTGATTGGAAAATACGGGCAAACCTATGGGTGAAGTCATGCATTGTGTTCATTTTTGTTAGTGTGAGCGTTCCATTTGATTCCGGACCTTTAAATTGTGAACCATAGTGTGAATATGGAATCATCCTTTGTGTGAGGGAATTTGAACACCTTTGTTGAGCTTGAACTTGCATTTGAAGCAAGTATTGTGAGCTTGAGATTCTTTGATAATGGTGAGTCACAACTTGAATCTTTGCGTGCACAATTGATCCTTGCATGAGTAAGTGGAGTCTTTTTGTGAGCATTCATGATTGACTCTTGTGTAGCACTGTTTGAGACAATTTTTTGAACCACTGAACTTGCGTTTTACTTGAGGACAAGCAAAAGTTTAAGTTGGGGGTGTTGATGAGTCCACAATTTGGACTCATTGAAGGTTTTATTTGGATAGATTTAGTTTCCTCAAATGCTTGTTTTGTGCCAATAACTGATGTAAAATACCTGATTTTTAGGTATTTGGATTTAGGAACAAAGCATGGACACTAATGTGCACAAAGGAACAAAGCAAGCTAAATGCATGAAGAAATGAAGACCTAGTGATCGCCGATGTCACTCGGCGAATCTCCAAGTTGTCAGTCTACTGCCTAAAGTTACAGAATGCTGGAGCTAAAATGAGGGTAACTTTGGCGAGCAGAAATTCCAATCGGCGTGTCGCCGATCCATTTGGCGAAGGATGACCAGATCGCCAAAAGTTCTGATAGAGATTCAAACAAGTGCAGATGGGTGAGATGAAATGAGAATGGGTGACTCACGGAATCATTCGACGATCTCGATTTGTGTCGCCTAAAATTACAGTAGATGGACCAAGAAGAAGTGAAAAATGAATGTGAGAGGAAGGACAATCGGTGAGTCGATGAACGTTCGGCAAAGGCAGACTTACCTCACTGATTGGTCTTAAACAACATCACCTCAGACTTATTTAAATTGAATTTTTCTAGAGAGTGAGGGAACCAAAAATTGGAAGGAATAGAAAATTGAGAGTAAAAACATCACCACTGTGGTTTTCAAGGGTTTTTAACAAGATTCTTGGTTGAGATTTTGTAATAGAGAAGATTTGGTAATTTCTAATTTTTGAATTTCAGTTATCCAGCTGTAGAAAATATGGTAGATGCTGATTTTCTTATTTTTGCTATGAGTGGCTAAAATCCTTTTCTTGGGGTTTTGACTATGAAGCCAATTGATTGAGTTTTACTAAGTGGGTGCCTTTGAATTGCAAATAATGGCATTAATTTGAAGTGGGTCTGAGTTACTGCTGCATTTTGAAGTCGAGTTGCATGTTTAGTGTAACAAGTTCGGAGTTGTCCATTTGCTCGAGAGAGAGGTGCAAAGCCAAGGCAAAAATTTTAGCCTCCTTAGTAGTGGGTCACCATGATTTTGGTTCGAGAAGTGAGACATGGGATCTATCCTTTGTATCTAGCTCGAGAGAGTGGGTTTGATGAGGACCAAGGGCTGGGCATCTTCCGATTGTGTAGAAGTTCGAGAGAATTTGACATAGAAAAGGTAATTGTTCGAGAGAAAATTACTTTACATATGGTCCAACCTACCCACGACAAATTATCCTATTGTGAGCATTGATATTCACCCACTAAGTTAAAATTCAGCAATTGGTTGGTCATTACCCCAAGTTTCATTTTATTATTTGATCGTTTCGTGTTGAAGTGTGAAATTGGAGTGATAATAGGATCCATATATTTGAAACTAAAACCAAAAAGGTAAAATACTTGCTACAAGGAGGAGATTGCTATCATATCTTCATCTTCGAAGTTGAAAGAAAAATTACTCCCTTGGGACTCGACCCCAACTCACTTAGTTGAGTTATATTACTACTTAACGATCGTTGGCACCTAGTATTGGATGAAGTGTCCTAATACGTTAATCAGAAGGGAATAAAGAATTAGCCAAAGATGTGCACAAACTTGCACGGTTAGGAGTCTGGTTAATGGATTCCAATGAAGGTGGAGTGGTGGTGATGAATGGGTCTGAATCATCATTATTGTCTTAAGTAACAGAGAAACAAGATTACGACCCTATTTTGCTTGAATTAAAGGAAAATGTTCATAAGCAGAAAGTGATGGCTTTTGAACAAGTGTGAGATGGAGTGTTGAGGTATCAATGTAGATTGTGTACTGTACCCAAGGTGGATGAACTCCAAGAGAGGATCATGGAGGAAGCTCATAACTCTGGATACTCTATCCATCCTGGTTCCACAAAGATGTATCGCGACTTGAGAGAAGTCTATTGGTGGAGTAGTATGAAGAGGTGTATTGCAGAGTTCGTTGCTAAGTGGCCGAATTGCCAACCAGTCAAGATAGAACACCAAAGGCTCGGTGGTATGGTTCAAAATATAGAGTTTCCAGAATGGAAGTGGGAGATGATCGATATGGATTTTAATACTGGGTTGCCGCGGTCTTGCAGGCAACATGATTCGGTTGGGTGATTGTAGATCGGATGACTAAATTAGCCCATTTCTTACCGATAAAGACTACATTTTCAATAGAATATTATCCCAAGTTATATATTCAAGAGGTAGTCAGACTTCATGGAGTTCTGGTGTCCATCATTTCAGATAGAGGTGCACAATTCACCGCACAAATCTGGAAGTCTTTCCAGGAAAGCTTGGGTTCGAAAGGAAACTTGAGTACTGTTTTCCATCCTCAGACTGATGGTCAACTCTAGTGCACAATTAAAACTTTAGAGTATATGTTGAGGGTGTGTGTGATCGATTTTAAGGGTAATTGGGATGATCACTTACCTCTCATTGGGTTTGCTTACAACAACAATTATCACTCTAGCATCCAGATGGCTCTTTATGAGGCTTTTTATGGGAGAAGATGTAGATCTCGTATTGGATGGCTTTAGGTTGGTGAGGCAGGGTTGATAGGCCAGACTTGATTCATGAAGCTATGGAGAAGGTGTAGACTATTTAAGAAAGGTTGAAAACAATGCAGAGTCATCAGAAATCCTATACAGACGTTAGGAGAAGAGACTTGGAGTTTGAGTTGGATGATTGGGTTTACTTGAAGGTTTCACCCATGAAGGGTGTTATGAGGTTTTGCAAGAAGGGGAAGCTTAGTCCCCGGTATATTGATCCTTACCGAATATCCAAGAGATTGGCAATGTAGCCTATGAGATGGAGCTACTGTCAGAGTTAGCAACAGTCTATCCAATATTTCACATTTCAATATTGAAGAAGAGTATGGGCGATCCTTCACTTATTATACCTACTGAAAATATTTGTATTAAGGACAACCTATCTTATGAGGAGGTACCCGTTCAGTTTCTAGATCATCAGGTTTGCAAGTTGAGGACCAAAAAGGTAGCATCAGTCAAGGTCTTATGGAGGAATCAGTTTGTTGAGGAAGCTATTTGGGAGGCAGAGGAGGATATGAAGAAGAGATACCCATATCTCTTTGAGTTCGGAGAAATTCCAAATCAAGGTACTAATTCTTTTCTTGGTACTTTTTAAGTTGAAATGCTGAGTGTGTTAAATTACATGTTAGGTGTTTGAGCAGGGTGTTAGATGTTGCCACCCTTAGTCTACTTAGAGTAATCTCATTCGAGGACGAATGTTCCCAAAGGGAAGATATTTTAACAACCTGCCTTAGAAAGAGTTAAAAATAGAAATAACTAATTTGGAAAGAGCTAATTTGAGAATTTTGCAAGTTAAGATTAAGTTATGAGTTTTGGGTCAACTTCAAATGACCATAACTTTCAGTATAAGATGATTTTGGTAGCTCATAATATATCAAATGAAAGGTGTTTGAATTCTCTTTCCAACGCCACCGAGTTTGCCAAATTTCGAATTAGGATGAGGGAGATATGCTTGTTTGAAGTTAGCCTATCCAGTTAAGAAAATTTACCCGAATTAATAAGGGGTATTTTGGTCTTTTCTTTACCCCATCAACTAAAAACATTTTTAGTAATATTTTAAGGGTCAAAACTGATTTGGGTTAGTTTCACAACTCTAAATTACGCTTAGGGTTTTGAGAAGAGTTCAAGAAGAGGAAAGAAGGAGAAAAGGAAGAACGATCAAGATTCTTTCGAAACGAGGATTTGTTTCACCAAATTAAGGTATGTAAGATTTCATAGTGATGGGTTCATTCACCCACATGACAATCCTGAGTTTCCTTTTCGAATTTCATCCACAAGATTGAGTATATTTGAGTTCTTGAAGAATTCTTGATGAGTTTCTTGAAGTTTGAGATTTATTCTTTAAGTATAAGGTTTCATTGAGTTCTAGCGAGGAGGATCTTTTGTTTGAGTATTGTTCTTGAGTGATTTAGAGTGGATTTTGTTGTAATTATGTTAGGTCTAAAAATCCAAAAGAGTTGAGGGAAATAGTTTGATTCTAGAGGAGTTAGACACGAAATTGAAGCAAGAAAACTCGTCAAAAAATCTGGGCAGGGGGTGGGGCACTGCGCCAGTCAGTGCGCCCCAAACCATCTTTTGTAGTTTAGGGTATGGCACCCCGCGCCACTCTATGCACCAGGGTTGCCTGCCCCCATCCTGTTTTCATCGTTGCTTTAAGGTGTACATTTACTCCTTTCTGATTCTAACTACTCTAAACCACATCTAAGCATCAAGAAATCATTCATAACATGAATCGTAACCTTTGAATTCATAATTCAAATTCAAGGTAGAGTTAAGAGTAAAGTCTTGAGAGTTCTTCCGAGTCATTTTGAGAAGTCTTTTTAGAATCTTTTAAAATTTGTTTTAAGATTTGAGTACTTGAGTTTGAGGATGAGGAGAGTTGAGTTTCATTTTTCAAAATGAATATATGGGAACTAAGTATTCCCAAGAGTAAATATTTTCACATTTAAAATGAGAGGAAACATCGATTTCCATATGAGTTCATGAGGAGTTTTTGAGTATAATCTCTTTTACGAGAACCTTTTGAGTAACAATCTCAAATCTTGAGGATGAGGAAATGTTTTTAAAATATGAGTTGAGTATATATTTGAAGGTAGTATTGAGCACCGATATGGGGACGAGTTCATACAACTCAAAGTTCTCATAAACCATGTAGTTAGCGTGGGTAGAAAGGGTCATACTTTTTAGATGATTTCTTATTATTTTTTAAGCATAACTTAGTGTATCCACTTAGTTGAAGATTTCTCTACCCCGGCAAGGTATAGGATAGTTCTGGCAGCGTGGGTGAGATGTTGTATCTTCACATAGCTCTTCATGATGGTTGTCGGTTAAAGAATCTCCCAAACAGAGTTATTTTGTATCTTTACATACAAACTAAGTTATTATTGTATTTTTAAATATGTTGAGTTGCTATCTACTGTTTTAAATGCTCTATATAAACTGCATCTTCATTGTTGTTTATATGTTGTATTGAGTTGAGTATCCATGAGTTGAGGTTGAGTTGACTAGAGTTGAGGTGAGTATGTTTCCTTCTTTCCAAGTTCAAGATTTTATGTTATGTTCAATGTTCCCCTTACATGATCGTAAATTCAATGTACTGATGCCATTTGGCCTGCATCATTTCATGATACAGATACATAAGATCAAGGTCATCAACATGCGCTTCGTTGATACTATAGCAATTCGACTTAGCTAAAGTGGGTCTCATTACCTCCGGAGGATCCCTTATTTATATTCGTTATTTCAGTTTTGTTAGGATGATCAGGGGTCTTGTCCCGACATCCTTCATAGTATTAGAGGCTTCATAGATAGACAATAGTAGTTCATGCGTCTTTTTCATTTCAAGTGCTTAATGTTTAATGACTTGAGTTGCTTATTTTGGCCAGTGAATGTTTTGCATAAAATATTTTGACTATCTATTTTGAGACATTAAGTTAAAACTTTACTTTTAAAGTTCATTTATTGTTGAGCAAGTCTTCCGCTGAGTATTGAGCCAGGCCAAGGGTTCACTTGGGGCCAACAATGGTTCTTGAGTGCCGGTCACGTCCAGGGTGTAGGCTCGAGGCGTAACAATTATCTATAATTATAGGACAAACATAAGGTGGGGGGATGTTAGCATGAATAATAGGAAAATATGGAGATTCAAAGACACCGGAATGATGATCATCAGGAAAAGCAGACTTAGTGATAGGTAAAATAGGAATAGAATTGTCCTTTATCGACAGATAATGAGGAACTAAAGTAGGCACATGATCCTTAGAACCAACAATATACTCCTTAGATATAAAAGATTTGGTACATTCACCAAGCTTAGTAGGAGTAAAAGGGAATATGTTTTCATGAAATATCGCCTCTCTTGAAACAAAAAGTCTCTTGATTTGAAGATTTTATAACTTGAAACCTTTCTTTCCATGAGAATGTCCAAAAAACACACATGACACAACTCTAGGTTCGAACTTTGCCATATGAAGTTAAAGAGTGGTAGCAAAAAACAACCAAAACACTTAAGACTCTAATAATTTGGTTTAGACTTAAAAAGAATCTTATAAGGTGTTTTGTATTTGAGAACTTTGGAAGGAAATCTATTAATCAAGTAGGTTGTTGTTAAAAGACAATCACCCCAAAACACAATCAGTCAATGCGATTGAAAGAGAAATGCTCTAGACATTTCTAATAGATGCATCTGTTTCCTTTCCACAACTTCATTTTGTTGTGGAGTGAAAACATAAGTTATTTGGCGAATGATGCCTTGAGATGATAAAAATTTAGATTGGAGTTTTCCCATCCCCAATTCAAAAGCATTATTTGATCTTATCTTATTTTCTGGACTTTAGTTTGAAACTGTCTCTCTATCATGATTAGAAAAGATTTAAATACTATAAAAGCATTTGATTTGGAAGATAGTAAGAAAGTCCATTTTTCTCTACTAAAATCATTTGCTATAGTGAAAAAATATATGATATTATCATGATTAGAATTGTTGTAGGGTCCTCATAAATTAATTCAAAATTTGATTTTGTAGAAATAGAACTAGCGAAAAATGGGAGTTTGGATTGTCTAGCCATTGGACAAATAGTACACATAGATTGAAAATTTGAACAATGATATTTTGGAATAGATAAAAAATTTCTCATATTGATTAAAGGGATATGACCGAGTCTATAATTCCATAGCTTCTCTTTTACATTTGAAATAAGAATATTGAAACTATAATTAAAGTAGAAATAGGATTGGCAACATAATGCCTTCTTAGAGTTAAAACTTGACTAGAAATCAAACTATTCCTAAAAGCTGCAGCTTTAGACTTTCATTTTAGAATGTAGAGTCCACCTTTTTCTTCATCAATCTCCAGTGGTTGCTTCATTGAAGGGCCATGTAGAAAGCAAGAATTAGGAGTGAAAATAACATGTTGATTAAGTTGTTTACACAACTTGTGTAAAAACATAAGATTGAAATTAAAAAAAGGAACATAGAGAACATTATGCATGATCAAGTTTGGGAGAAGAGTAACAGAACCATAATTTGTGACCTTAACTTTGTCAGAATTGGGAAGAGTCACCATGATTGAATATTTTAATGACTTAAAATAGGAAAGAAGATGCTTGGTAAAAGTCATCTGTTCAAATGCACCACTATCCAATATCCCAGAATTTATGTCTATTTTAACCAAAAAATGATAAGAATTGAAAAACCTTTTCATACCAGCACAATTGGCACTTGTGGTAGCTTCAACATTGTTATTACTTTGTTGTACCAATTTGAATTATTGAAGTAATTGCAAAAGTTCTCCTATATTTTCCTGAGTTAGAGTATTATATTTGAGAACCCAGTGCCCCCTTGATCAGCCTCCTCTACGATGTGAAAAGCATTGTTAGCCAAGGTTTGGAATTTACTTTGCTTTGTGAACTTGAAATCTACATAAAATTCATGAATTCTGTACCATTTGTCAATGCTATGACCTAATTTTTTGCAGTAGGCACACGTGCTTGAATTCTTCTTTTATTCAACAGATCCCTTTGGTGGTTTGAAACTAGAATAATTTTATTTTCTCCTGATTGATTTGCTATGATAAAAGATGCAAAGTCCCCTGAATACATAGAAGAAGTATTGATTTCTCGTTGATTTTTGTCTTCGATAACCAAGGAATAAGCATGTCCAATAGAGGGTAAAGAAGATGACAACAAAATACTGCGCCTATCACTAATAAATGACTCATTCAGCCCCATCAGAAATTGTAACAACCTTCATCTTGATGGGCTTTCAGAAGTTTTGCTTTAGCACCAAAATCGCACATACAAACACATACAAAAATAATGTTTAACACATCTATTTCATCCATAAACTCTTCATTTTGTTGAAATAACATGATATACTAGAGTTACCTTGCACCACAACATTCAGTTCCTTTTGTAACTGAAACAATTTTGCATCATTCATCTGACCAAATCTATCTTCTAGGTTGATCTATAGTTTTTTGACACTTTTGGAGTAAAGCACCGATTCAGTTATCTCTTTAGATAAAGAGTTGAGAAGCCACGAGAGAACCATATCATTGCAGTGTGATCATGCCTTTGGAAGAGCCAAAGCTGCAATTGGAATCGCTAGTGAATCATTAGTAAAGCCAAGTTTGTTTTTAGCAGAGAGGACAATTATAACAACCCTTCCCAATCCAGCATAGCTTTTCTATCAAACACTGTGGAAACGAGATTTATCCCTAGATAATAAGAGGAATGAATATAGTAGGGATAAGTTGGATCAATGATATTATTTCGTAGTTGGAGTGGTTTCAATAATTGAATTAGAAGTAGAAGACGTGGGTGCCATTGCAGAGAAGATGAAGAATAGAGAAAACAAAATAAGGATTTAAGGTAGATTCTAAACCTGCTCTGATACCATGAAAAATATGAAGAAATTGATTGAGAGAAAATTCTTTTTTTTTTGTATATTTGACATCATTGTACATATGTGTATATATACAACTCAGGAATTACGTGAATAACAAATTGTGAAAAGATAATGACGAAACTGATTTACCAACTATGAAACGTTTCTTACTTTATCTAACAAACTAACACATCCTACTTTATCTAACATAACTAAAAGATAATTACAAGGAAGAAAAAAATTATATCACTAATCTTCGAGAAACCTTTGCAGAAAAAAAACACACCTAGCAGACTGATGAGTCCGAGATTTGGACTTATTTAGGGCTTTATTTGTATAAGTTTAGTGTCCTCAAATGCTTGGTTTGTGCAATTAACTGATGTAAATTCCTTGATTATCAGGATTATGGATTGAGGAGCAAAGCAAGGACACTAAGTTGCAAAAAGGAACAAAGCGAACTGAAAGAATGAAGAAAATAGAGTCTAGTGATCGCTAAGTCCATTTGGCGAGTCGCCGAGTGGCCACAATGACCACCTAAAGTTCCAGTGTGCCAAGCCCTGAAGGGAAGAATAAATTGGCGAGTGAAAGGAGCAATCGGCTAATCGCCGAGTGGTTCCGCGATGTGGTGTTAGATCGCCCAAAGTTACAGACCTTGAGGATGCTGAAGGCCAAGGCAGAATGGCGATAGAATTGACCAAAGGGAGGATCGTCGAGTGGATTGGCGAGCCTGACTTACTGCACCGAGTGGCTCTAGCAGCATATTTTTAGCGACTATAAATACATTTTTGAACATTTAGTTTAAAATAGACTTTTCATATCAAAATTTTATCTGAATTCATAATTTTAGAGTTTTTGTTGAGTTTTGAACTGAGAGACAAGTTTTCCTTAGCTTTGAAGAATTGAAAATTTTCACTTTTGAGAAATTAGAAGTGGGTCTTTGAGATTCTTCGATTTAGGGCTTTGTAAAGACGTGTCACGACCTGAGCCTACACCCAAGTCGTGACGTGGCGTACAAGACTCTGAAGAGCCTCATACAAGCCTCATAACATTCATAATATACGGTAATCGAAATAGTGCGGAATTTAAAACTCATTTAAATCCATACAATAAAAAAACATCATTTAAAACAGTGAAAGTCTATTGTCTCATATGGCCATCCAAAACAATATCTTGAAACAAAAGTAGGGTCACGGCCCTTTACAATCGAAAGTCTAACATATGTCTATTACAATGAAAGAAATAATAATCAAAGTACTTGTCCTCGAATCCATGAGGACATACCACTAGCAAGGATGATGATCAATTCCAAGATCTTAACCTCAAGGGGTATCAAATCGAGTGCCAAATCCCTACACTTTGTAGAAAATAGAAGAAATATGAGTTAGCACATTTAATGTACTAAGTATTATAGCCATGCAAAAACCATGCTTAAAACAAACATTTTATTTGAAAGTCATGTTTTTATGCCAATTTGAGAAAACTTCATGAACACAAGTATAAGAGGCATAATATAGAAACATAACCAACATACAAATCATTTGTTCACATTAGACATAATCAACCATATAAGACATTTCGTTACATTAAGCTTTTACCTCAAGAAACCCCAAGCGATACTATGTGCATTGTATGAATAACGTCCCATACCACCATCCACACTAAGTACCACATCAAGGCCACGAAAAGTGAACTTACCATTCATACTTTCCATCCTTACACAATACTCATACATAAGAGACATAAACATTTCATAGGTCATAACAAGGAAGTAACTCATAATACCAACCAAGTAAAGCATGTATCAATACATTAAGTACACAAGTCAACATTCTTCATTAGCTTCATTAAGAGAACATTCGTTCATTTAACATTATAACATTGAGAATCACACCACAGTCCTCTAGAAACCTACTTGTGCAATGTATCGATGACATCCCATACTACCACCTACACTAAGTAGTGCATTCTTGGAAAGCCATAGTTCCTTAACATTATTTGTGGGGGTAAGCCTTAACCGACATAGACCACGTGAGGAATTTATGGAATTTCGGTGTCACCCTCACCAGATAAGGGATTCCTACTTACCTAAGGTAGGACCATCAGTTTTTAGCTAAGGTGGATCCATTAGCTAGACCTATGTGGGCACATAGTTATAGGATAGGGAGATTGGTACTAGACACCCCACCTCAACTCACGTTCCATCTCAAGAAATTGCTACTAGAAACCCCACCTCAACTCACGTGAGGGCTTCCATCTCATTCATATCCAGTCGGTGCTTAGCATTATTCCCCATGGGGTACTTAATATTCATTACATTAGTCATCTTTATAGGATAAAAGATTGTTACTAGATACCCCGCCTCAACTCACGGTTTAGTATCCATCCCAAACCCAACATTCATTCATTGGAAAGCTCATAGATTCGAAGATGAGAATAGCCTTTCACCTAAGAATCCCCATATTGTGAGAAAGTCCTTTCACAATATGTCATTATCTTTCATTAGTGAACAATTGAGAATAGTCTTTCAATCGACACATTATCATTAACATAATCATATAAACTTCATTCATTCATTCGTTCTTCATTCATGAGTGTGTGTGTATGTGAGAATATCCTTTCAAAAACAACCACACCATTACATTATGATCACAAACATATTACTTTCGTTCATACAAGAAAAGGAAGCCTAAGCCCACCAATTCAAGATACAACATTACATTGAAGAAACCCTTCACATCATGATCATACATAGATCCTTCATATATAGGGGTACAGGGAAGATATCTATCAATTTAATACCACAATATACAAAATAATTAAACACCTCCACCTTTTAAGTGGTTCAATAGCTCAAGCACAAATCTACTTCAACATGTAATTTGATCATAACTTGCCCTTCAAGGGTCATGCTTTCAATTTATCAACACACACTACAATTCATATAATAAGCATGTATATTAACTCAATTCAATAACTAAAACATCATAAATTCAATTAGAGTATTCATCTAATTACCATTCATTCAAGTCAACATTCATGAAATTAGGTTTTTGGGGGAATCCAGGGGTTCATGGGGAATTTCTTCAATAATTCACATTAAAACAACAAATTCATCATAATATAAGTTCAATTGAACATTTTAAATCGTTTTATGGAAGAACCCATGACTTGAGTGAAACCCTAGAAATTTGGGGAAAATTCATCTTTGAAAAGAGAGTTTTGAGAGGGCTCCTTGGGTGATAGCTACCCAAGGATGAAAACTACCATACCTTTAGGAAGAAATCCTCATGAAATTTAAGAAGAAATCTGCCCCCTTGACCCTTAAACTTGACCTTGACTTATTCTTCAATGGTGTTTCTAGAGAGAAGATTTTTTAGAGAGGGGAGGGTTTTGATTTGGGTGATTTTTGAAATAATGAAGGTAATAATGAGTTTAATAGTTTTAATACTCTTAGAATACCATAAATAACTAATAATAACCGTCCCCAACCCTAAACTAACTAATTAGCAATTTACCAAACCACCCCACACTTGGCCGAGGCAAACCAGAAAAACCAGTAGGAACTTACGACCACCACCCACGAACTGTGGGTGGGACCACGAGTCGTTCTGGCTGTCCGTGGTCTGAGACTGGGGGTGGTCATTTGGGGGCTCGACCTATGGAATAGGTCCACAAGTCGTTGTTAGACCTACGGGGCGTAGGTCCAACTTTTTGGATAAAGTCTTGGTTTTCTTGGGGTTTTGGGAGTTAGGCTTTTGGGTCCTCCTCAAAGACCCCTAGGGTGGTCCTTGGGGAGTCGTACCTTGACATTTAACCCCTAAACCCCTCAACCTAAAATCGGGAAAACATTATACAATAAGAAACCTCACAACTACTCAAACACACACTAGTTAGGCCTAGTTTTACCTATTCGTTTTATGGGTCGTTACATTATCTTCCACTTAGGAACATTTATCCTCGAATGACACTTTAAACACATTAAGGGGGTTAACGACTCAAGACTAGTATCCCATCATGCATGCAACATCATAAACAATGCACAAAACTAGGAGGAAACATCAACTCCACATCAATAAACTCAATGCAACACAAGGAAGTAGGAACTATATCTACAAACTCATTATGCTTGAAAACTTCAACATTTCTCATTTCATTGGAGGAATTACCTTCTCCATCTCATATCATGATCATAATAACATCATTAAGCACATTATGCAATTTCTCTTAAAAGCACCTTTAGGCATGTTCAACAATTCACCTCATGAAGCATATACACAACTCATACTAAATGCACACCAACATGAGGAATACAATTCATAAAACTCATTTTCTCATTTAAACATAAACTCATCAAGAACATGCATATCATAAGGAGAACATGGAAACACATAATCACACATGACTCTAAAACATGAAACAAGCTACAAGGAACTCTTGGTCTCTAGCTTGAATAGGAGTAGAAGGAAAGAGATAAGGATACCGAAACTCTCAACAACCTTTCTATTCAACATACTATCCCCCACTTAGGAGTAAACCCAACTAAGGCTAACATGAATAATAACATAGGAACCTCCATACAACATTCACAACTATAAGGAACTATCACATACCGGTGCCTTCATCCGAATGAGCTCTTTTGCCTACTTTGTCTTGAAGTACATAGAAACAATTTTTCTTAGGAGCATTAGGATTCGGGCCATCATTAGGAGCTTGCTTGGTCTCTCTTTCTTTTTCCATGAGTGTTGGGCAATCTTTCATCTTATGACCCTTCTTTCCACACCCAAAGAAACCATCCGTGCCGACAAGGCACTTACCCAAATATTGCTTCCCACACTTGACATATATAGATCTTTCAAATGACGAACCACCACCATTTCCTTCTTGAGAATTTGGGTTAGACACCCTATACTTGTTGACTATAGGAGAATCTTGGTTGTAGAACCTTTTTTTGGACCTTGGTTGACCTTGTTCAGGGCCTAACCCTTTTTGCCTACTTATTCATTTTCTTAAGTTTCGTCTCCTCAATTTGTTGAGCATATACCATGAGCCTTGAAATATCCATGTCATGATGGCGCATTGTCGTACAACATTCTTCTTCCACCAAATCGGACACTCCCATCACAAACTTATTCCTTCTAGCCCTCGAGTTTGACACTAAGGTTGGAGCATACTTGGATAGTTGGGTGAACTTGAGAGAATACTTCTTCACACTCATACCCGCTTGACGAAGGTTCATGAGCTCTACCAATTTTTGTTCCCTCAACTCTAAGGGGAAAAACCTATCAAGGAATTCTTCTTTGAACACCTCCCCATCTATGGGACCCACTCCTCTTGGGCTCTCACCCTTCCATTGTTCATACCAAATTTGAGCTACATCTTTTAGTTGGTAGGCGGCTAGTTCCGCCTTTTCCTCCGATAACACCCCCATGGCACTAAGTATCTTGCAAACCTCATCAACAAATCTTTGGGGATCTTCTTCCACTTTGGAACCTAGAAATTTGGGGTGATTCATTTTAGAAAAATCCCTCAATCTCGAAGCCATAGTACTCTCATCAGTATTAACCTGAGGCCTCACATCCCTATTAACTTGGGTCGTCATGGCTTGGGCCAAGGTTAGAAAAGCTGACCTTATTTCTTCATTGGTCATGGACGGATGATCCATCAGAACTTGATTGCCTTGATTGACTTGAGGAACTTGGTCACCTTAAGGACCTTGGGGAGGAACTCCCTCATTCACAATCTCTTCTTTCACTCTTCTTGGATTCACCCTTGTATTCATATCCTATAAACACAAGAGAATGATTAGGAAAAGGACACTTATAGATCTAACTCTATGGCACGACTTCAAGAATAATCAAAGAAGTGTAGTTTCCTAACTTCCTATAACCTCTCGCTCATAGATGTGTTACGACTCACACCGATGAACAAGACTCTACTAGATGTGGCTTGTGAGACATCAATCCTAAAAACCATTCCCAAAACCTTATGCTATGATACCATGTTTGTCACGACCCGAGCCTACACCCAAGTCGTGATACGGCGTACAAGATTCCTAAGAGCCTCATACAAGCCTCATAGCATTAATAACATACGATAATTGAAATAGTACGGAATTCAAAACTCATTTAAATCCATACAATCGAAAAACTTCATTTAAAACAGCGGAAGTCTATTGTCTCACATGGCCATCCAATACAATATCTCGAAACAAAAGTAGGGTCACGGCCCTTTACAATCGAAAGTCTAACATATGTCTATTACAATGAAAGAAACAATCATCAAAGTACTTGTCCTCGAATCCATGAGGACATACCAATAGCAAAGAGGATGATCAATTCCAAGATCTTAACCTCAAGGGGTATGAAATCGAGTGCCAATCCCTACACTTTGTAGAAAATAAAAGAAATATGGGTTAGCACATTTAATGTACTAAGTATGATAGCCATGCAAAAAAGATGCTTAAAACGGATATTTTATTTGAAAGTCATGCTTTATGCCAATTTGGGAAAATTTCATGAACATAAGTATAAGAGGCATAATATACAAACATAACCACATACAAATCATTTGTTCACATTAGACATAATCAACCATATAAGACATTTCGTTACATTAAGCTATCACCTCAAGCAACCCCAAGCTATACTATGTGCAATTTATGAATAGCATCACATACCACCATCCACACTAAGTACAACATCAAGGCCACCGAAAGTGAACTTATAATTCATACTTTCTATTCTTACACAATACTCATAAATAAGAGACATAATTTCATAGGTCATAACAAGGAAGTAACTCACAATACCAACCAAGTAAATTATGTATCAATACATTAAGTACACAAGTCAACATTCTTCATTAGCTTCATTAAGAGCACATTCGTTCATCTAACATTATAACATTGAGAATCACACCATAGCCCTCTAGAAACCTACTTACGCAATGTATCGATGGCATTTCATACTACCACCCATCCTAAGTAGTGCATTCTTGGAAAGCCATAGTTCCTTAACATTATTTATGGGGGTAAGCCTTAACCAACATAGATCACGTGAGCAATTCATGGAATCCGAGTGTCACCCTCACCGGATAAGGGATTCCTATTTGCCTAAGGTAGGACCATTAGTTTTTAGCTTAGGTGGATCCACTATCTACACCTATGTGGGCACATAGTTATGGGATATGAAGATTTCTACTAGACACCCCGCCTCAACTTACATGAGGGCATCCATCTCAAGAGACTTTTACTAGAAACCCCGCCTCAACTCACGTGAGGGCTTCCATCTCATTCATATCCAGTCGGTGCTTAGCATTATTCCCCACGGAGTACTTAACATTCATTACATTAGTCATATTTATGGGATAAGAGATTGTTACTAGATACCCCACCTCAACTCATGGTTGAGTATCCATCTCAAACCCAACATTCATTCATTGGAAAGCTCATAGATTCAAAGATGAGAATAGCCTTTCACTTAAGAATCCTCATATTGTGAGAAAGTCATTTCAAAACATGTCATTATCTTTCATTAGTGTACAATTGAGAATAACCTTTCAATCGACAAATCATATTAACATAATCATAGAAACTTTATTCATTCATACGTTCTTCATTCATGAGTGTGTGTGTATGTGAGAATAACCTTTCAACAACAACCACACCATTATATTATGATCAGAATCACATTACTTTCATTCATACCAGAAAATAAAGCCTAAGCCCATCAATTCAAGATACAACATTACATTGAAGAAACATTCACATCATGATCATACATAGATCCTTCATATATAGGGGTACAAGGAATATATCTATAAATTCAATACCACAATATACACAATAATTAAAAACCTCCACCTTTTAAGTGGATCAATAGCTCAAGCGCAAATCTACTTCGACATGTAATTTGATCATAACTTTCCCTTCAAGGGTCATGCTTTCAATTTATCAACACACACTACAATTGATATAATAATCATGGATATTTACTCAATTCAATAACTGAAACACCATAAATTCAATTAGAGTATTCAACCAATAACCATTCATTCAAGCGGACATTCATGAAATTAGGTTTTTGGGGGAATCCATGGGTTCATGGGGAATTTCTTAAATAATTCACATTAAAACAAAAAATTCATCGAAATATAAGTTCAATTGAACATTTGAAATCGTTTTATGCAAGAACCCATGACTTGAGTGAAACCCTATAAATTTAGGGAAAGTTCATCTTTGAAAAAAGAGTTTTGAGAGGGCTCCTTGGGTGATAGCTACCCAAGGATGAAAACTACCATAACTTTAGGAAGAAATACTCACGAAATTGAAGAAGAAAGCTTCCCCCTTGACTCTTAGACTTGACGTTGACTTGTTCTTCAATGGTGTTTCTAGAGAGAAGATTTTTTAGAGAGGGAAGGGTTTTGATTTGGGTGATTTTTGAAACAATGAAGTTAATAATGAGTTAAATAGTTTTAATACTCTTAAAATACCATAAATAACTAATAATAACCGTCCCCAACCCTAAACCAACTAATTATTAATTTACCAAACCACCTCCCACTTGGTCGAGCCGAACCATAAAAACCAGTAGGGACTCACGACAACCACCCACGTACCATGGGTGGGACCACGAGCCATCCTAGATTTCTATGGTTTGGGACTGGGGGTTGTCATTTGGGGGCTCTACCTATGGAATAGGTCCAGGAGTCTTGGTTGGACCTACGGGGCGTAGGTCCCATCCGTAGGTCTAACTTTTTGGACAAAGTCTTGGTTTTATTGGGGTCTTGTGGGGTTAGGCTTTAGGGTCCTCCTCAAGGACCCCTAGGGTTGTCCTTGGGGAGTCGTACCTCGATGTTTAACCCCTAAACCCATCAACCTAAACTCGGGAAAACATTCTACAACAAAAATCTCACAACTACTTAAACACACACTAGTTAGGCTCTAGTTTCACCTATTCATTTTACGGGTTGTTACAAGACGAAATCAATCTTACCCAGTTGATGGAAACACAATTTGGTAACAATTTTTATCTTTTTATGATGTCTAGCTAAAACCTCAATTCTTGGGGTGTGATTATGTGATAATGGGCTGATTTAGCTAATAGGTGTTTCTAATTGTCAGTGTAATTGCTATTTAAAAGTGAGTTCAATAATTTATTGTGGGTTAATTTAGGAATTGCAGTTGCAAATGTGATTCTACCTTTGTGTTCTTGGCTTGGTCGAGAGAGAGGTTTTAGAACTAAGATATTTGATTGATGGTCTGTGGGTATTGGGTTGGCCTGAGTTCAGCTCGAGAGAGTGAATCCTAAACTCTTTTCCACACATTTAGCTCGAGAGAGTGAATGGACTAAGGTGTGGGTTGTTCTTATTTTGCAGGCTTGTTAATGTTTGAGATAAATCAACTTGATTCGGGGTGAATTGTTTTAGAGAAAGTTTACCTCCTCTATAGTCTAGCTTACTCACTGATTTTTAGTTTTTTTCTAATAGCTGCAACTACCCATTCATCTATAATAGCCTGTAATCGAATCACATCCCAAGAACCCATCTCATTATTGTTATCTAGTCTTATTTGCTGCTGTTTGTAGTTGTTATTTTCACAACCAAAACCCCCTTATTAGACATTCGTGTAAACCCCTGATTTGAATGATGTTTTTATTCGATAATGTCTATTCCTATGACTGATTTGAACATATTTGTACTTCCCTATTGAATCTTAAGCACGTACTGCTCCCTGTGGAATTCGAACCCAACTTATTTAGTTGGGTTATATACTGACTAGCGATCGTTGATACTTAAAATTGAAAGATGGCACCGCTGCCGGGGAGTGGTGTTGTTTGAGAATCTTTTGGTGAAGTTGAATTTTGTTCTTTTTAGTCATAGCTGAATCTACTTACTTTTAGTTTTGGTTTGTGTGTTGATGCTTTGAAACAGAGAAAATGAGCATGTCTTGTAGCAATGCTAACCAAGTGGACCAGCCTCCTTAAAGAATGATGATTCTTAGGGATAACATCCTAAATTTCAAGCAATTGGAGGAAGAGACGATCCATGAGTTGTGGATGATATTTAATCCTTTATTGCTTCAGTGCCCAACTCATAGAATCCCAGATAAAATGCTACTGGAACGCTTCTATAGAGGTCTTGGTCCTGAGATTAGACAAGTGGCTGATCAGCTTACTCCGGGTGGTCTAATACGATAACCCTATGAGATAGTAGCCCAACTCTTTGATCGCATGACTGAGACTAACAAGGAGACATAGAAGGACCAAAATGTTGTCACACTGTTGACTCAGCTGAATATTTTGACCAAAAGAGTCATGGAATTTGAAGGAATGTACAAAAAGAAAGAAAGGTACATTCCCCTTCATGAGCGTAGAAAGTCCATGGACTATGAGGGTGGAAAAGTCGAAGAGATGCTCTTACTCATTCTCCATAAAGTCGAAGAACACGATAGAGTGTTGAAAGAGATAAAAGAGAATGTCTCAATGCTAAATTAGATGAGGGCGTCTCATTCAATCTCTGTTTAACTGCTAGAGACCCAAATGGGTCATTCGTTGTCTTACCTCTACTCAAGACAACAAGGAGGGTTTCCTAACGAGTCTATGGAAAACCCTAAGGATAAACTATGAGCAAGGACTTACGCCGTGCCACGACATTAACTAAGGCGCTTCTTGGGAGGCAACCCAAGCGTTTCTAGCTTTCTTTTTTATTTGGTAATAATGCGTGTTGATATTACAGGTTGAACTATAAAATGTGTTTGAAAAATGAAGGCTCGAATCACTGAAGAGGTCGGCGAGCCCGAATTGGACCAGCGTTGTAACACCCCGTATCCTAGATAGACCAAAAATGCAGATTTTGAGAAGTTGCAGGTGCAACCCACGGTTGCCATCCACGGACTGTAGGTCAGACCACGGCCCGTACTGGTGGTCCGTGGTTCACCACCGAAACCCCTCCCCAACCCAGCTCAGAAAATCGGCTAAGCCTCGACCCACGGACAGACCCACGGTCCATAGGTCAAACCACGATCCGTAGGTCAGACCACGATCCGTGGTCTGTGTCCGTGGATCGAGGTCCTCTGTACCCAGCCTCTGATACAAATGACAGTCGACCAGCACGGACCGTCATTCAATCCATGGTCTGTAGGTAAGGGTCAGCAGCCAGTTAGATGAAAATTATGATTGGGTCAACTTCAAATAGTCATAAAATTAGCAAAAAAGTAATTATGTGTCCGATGACCTATGATATGATAGATAATTGAATCCTCTTTCCAACGCCACCGAGTTTGCTAAATTCTGACCTCCGAGTGAAAAGTTATGCTCGTTTTAGTGAAGGTCTGTCGAGCATGCTTGACTTACAGACACAACCTACGGACCGTCGATTGACCTACGGCCCGTAGGTCCAGTCCGTCGGTCACTCCGACATCAATTAAGTTAGGGGTCTTTTGGTCTTTTCCTATTTCGTTTAACCCCTAAGATACATCGTTTAGACCCTAAATCATGAGATTTTAGTCAGTTTAAGCCTAGAAACATAACTAGAACTTACCTAAGTCAAATCATTAATCAAACTTAGAAGAATTAG
>JAJOOS010019521.1:0-26773 GCA_029582725.1 Solanum chiquidenum
CCGCTAAAAGGACTTCTAAACGAAAGAATTATCAATGCATGCAACACACTATTCAAGAATTGATTATTTACTGTTCATACTTTGTTAATCGCTCATGGTTCCCACAACCCTAGTTGTGGAGTTTAGTTACCCATAACAGTAAGAACACAATTCATAATATTAGACGAAGAAATCACGAACTTACGTAACGAGAATAATAAACCCAGAAGTTCAACTTGAATTTCAAGACCAAAATCTTCCAAACCAACTTAGGAAATCAATAATTGTTAGGGTTTTAATTGATCTCTCAAGTCACAAAGTAAAAAACTAGAATAATAATGTCTCCCCCCTCAAAACGAGGTTTTACATGCCCTATTTATAGAAAACAAATCCTAAATAAAAAAGGAAACAATTCAAGGAAAGTTTGTTTCAGGCACGCGTGTTCATTCCACGAGATTGACTTACGGACCGTCGATTGATCTACGGTCCGTAAGTCCCTTCCGTTAGCCAGGACTTAGAAATATTTCAGCTTCCCAAAATCAGCTTCTCTGAAGCAAACGACGAATGTGCAGTACGAACTGTAGATCGATCTATGGTCCGTCAATCCTCTTCCGTAGCTCCATACTTGGAATCTTCAAAAATCAGGTACTGGAACCGTTTCAGTCACCATCTACGGATCGACAGTACGGTTCGTAGATCCATCTACGGACCGTCAATGAGCACCGTGGTTCCATACTTGATCAGATTTCCCTGATTTGCCTCCATGCCTTGGCTGCTGATCCACGACCACTATCTACGGAGCGTCAATAGACCTACGGTCCGTAGATGACTCTGTAGATGCCCTTTTATGCATCCCTTTCAGCTGTCTCTTTACTTCCACGCCTGAACATCTTTCCTGCAAAATATGATAAAAACATATAAATACCAATACAAAAAGGCCCTAGACACACACAACTTGTAAGTGAAATGTATTAGATACACCATAAACTCACGGTATATCACCTGTCGATCTGGTTCTGGCCCTCCACACACCATCGATTAGGATCCTCAGCAACTAGAGCAAGCTCGAACCTAGGGGGAACTGGAATGTCACCCGCATTGTCAGGCTCTGAAGATGAGGTGGTGATGCCATTAGAACAGGAGTTGGAGTCGGATGCGGATTCAGAGTCAGCAGGTGAACCGATCGGTGTGTCCCCCTCATAAGACTAGGGGGCACTGACCATGTCGAATTGCACCTGCGGAGCTTCATCCTGGGTAGCGCATCGAGTAATGGGGAATGTCCTGGTAGGAGGTGGAACGTACTCTGCATCCTCGTCCTGATCGATCAGCCTGAAAAAAGGTGCAACCAATTTGGACTTGCCATTCGCGGCATAAGTGGGGGCTTGTTTAGGGGTCATAGTACCTTTAGAAGCTTCATTAGTACCAAAATAAGCAAAGAAAACAGACGGAAGAATTTTAGAACAAGAAAAGAATCAAAACGAAAAACAAAAAAAATTCTGGACAGTAGCTGAATAGCTGACCCACGGTTCTCGAGCTCAACCGCTCCATGTGGAAATACTTGAGTGACTAGGAATGGCCCGGTCCACTTGGACTTGAGTTTGCCAGGAAACAATCGTAACCTTGAGTTAAATAGAAGCACCAAATCACCCATAACAAATTCACGCTTTTGAATCTTTTGATCATGATACTTTTTCATCTTCTGCTTGAACGAGGCTGAAATTTAATATGCTTTTAGGCGAAACTCATCAAGCTCATTCATGTCACTCACTCTTTGACTCGATGGGACGCCCCAATCCAAATTCAACTTATTTAGCGCCCACATAGCCTTAAGCTCTAGCTCTACCGACAAATGGCATGACTTCCCATATACAAGTTGGTAGGGGGACATACCTATGGGAGTCTTGAAAGCGGTGTGATAGGACCATAGAGCATCATCAAGCCTCCTTGACCAATACGTTATGTCGGCGTTAACAGTCTTAGAAAGAATTTACTTTTTCTCTCTGTTTGACACTTCAACTTACCCACTAGACTGCGGATGGTAAGAAGTGGCTACATTGACGCCATATTTCTCTAGCAATGCCTTCAAAAACTTATTACAAAAAAGGGAACCTCCATCGCTGATAATCGCCCTAGGTGTACCAAATCAGGAGAAGATATTGTTTTCCAGGAATGCGGTGACACTCTTACCCTCATTGTTAGAAAGCACAATTGCTTCCACCCATTTCGATACATAGTCAACCGCAACAAGAATATACTTCATCCCATGTGAACTGACAAATGGACCCATAAAGTCAAGCCCCCAAACATCAAACAACTCAATCACCAATATCGGATCATAGGCAATTCTTGCCGCTTTGAAACTCCTCCTTCTCTTTGGCAATGGTCACAAGACTTGGCGAATTCATAAGCATCTTGGTGGATTGTAGGCTAGTAATACCCACATTGCAAGACTTTGTGAGCAGTTCGAATACCACTATGATGCCCACCAACAGGCGATGAATGACACGCCTCTAGTATACTCATAATCTCACCCTCGGGCACACAACGACAAATAATCCCATCAGCACACATACGAAACAAGTAAGGCTCGTCCTAAAAGAACTTCTTCACATCATGCATAAACTTCTTTCTTTGGTTGAATGACAACTCCGATGGAACCAAATCACTTACCAACTAATTAGAAAAATCTGCTAACCAAGGGATAGGATCACAAGAAGCAGCCAATACCTGTTCGTCTGGGAATGCATCATTTATTTCAGCCCTATCTCCTAACTGTAGCATAGCTTTCTCCTCTAATCTGGACAAATGATCGGCAATTTGATTTTCTGTCCCATTTCTGTGTTTCACCTCAAAATTGAACTTTTGCAGCAACAATACCCTTCTGATCAACCTTGGTTTTGCATTCTTCTTAGCCATAAAATACCTCAGTGCAGAATGGTCAGTATGCACTATGACCTTAGTACCAAGCAAGTAGGATCGAAATTTCTTGAATGCGAAAACCACATCAAGGAGTTCCTGATCAGTCACTGTATAGTTCTTTTGAGCCACATTCAGAGCTTTGCTGGCATAGTAAATCGGATGAAGAATCTTCTCCCGCCTCTTTCCCAATACTACACCAAACGCCACTCCACTCGCATCACACATCACCTCAAACGGTTGCCCCCAATCCGGTGAAATAATGATAGGTGCGGAAACTAGCTCTTCTTTCAACTCTCTAAATGCTTTGAGACAACTATCATCAAAATCAAACATACACTCATTTTCGAGAAGTTTGCACAATGGGTGTGCAATTTTTGAGAAATCCTTGAAAAACCTCCTATAGAAACCTACATGCCTAAGAAAACTTCTAACACCTTTAACAGAGATAGTTGGTGGAAGCTTTTCTATTACCTCAACTTTAGCTCTATCAACCTCAATACCCTTCTCAGAAATCCGATGACTCAGAACTATCCCCACTTTCACCATAAAGTGGCACCCAATTAAGCACAAGATTGCACTCTTCACACTGTTTCAGTACCTCAGCCAAATGTTTCAAACATCCATCAAACGAGTCACCTACCATAGAGAAATAATCTATAAATACCTCAATAGTGTCCTCCACCATATCAGAAAACATCGACATCATGCGACGCTGGAAGGTCGCTGGAGCATTACACAACCTAAATGACATACATTTGAAGAAGAAAGACCCATAAGGGCAAGTAAAGGTGGTCTTCTCTTTATCTTCCGGAGCAATGGAGATCTGATTGTAGCCTGAATACCCATCAAGAAAGTAATACCAACTCTTACAAGCAAGGCGATCGAGAATCTGATCAATGAACGACATCAGGAATTGATCATTTTCTGTCTAATCATTCAATTTTTGGTAGTCCATGCATACTCTTTATCCAGTCACTGTCCTCATCGGAACAAGGTCATTCTTTGCATTAGGGATCACAATTATACCACCTTTATTAGGTACACACTGAACATGACACCCAATTATTGTCTGTAATGAGGTATATGACCCCAACATCTAGCCATTTGATGATTTCCTTTTTTCATTACCTCTTGCATATGAGGATTTAGTCTCCTTTGGTGCTCGATACTAGTCTTGTTGTCCCGCATTAGTTGGATTTTATGAGAACAAATGGAAGGAGGAATCCCAATAATGTCCGCAATAGTCCATCGAATAGCCCGTTTGAACCTCTTCAACACAGAAACCAAGGCCTCTACCTGTACCTCACCCAAATCAGCCGCGATGGTAGAGTTTTAAGCTCCAATTTTAGAGCTTCTTCCACAGGCAGTTTTGCGGGTGGAGAGTTGCGATTCTTCATATCTAACTCAAATTTCTTTGGTTTGGAATGGAATTCAAACCTATCAAGTGCGGCAACTAGTTCATCATAGTCTTCAATACCATCACCCTCAAAATTTATCATTACAGCTGCCAGCGCATCAACACCCAACCTATCTTCAATAGACACATCAGAACCTTGCTCCACAATATGATTGACCACTTATACTGACTTGAGATTGCTTACCTGCTTCATAGACCTATATATGTTGAAAGTCACCTCTTCATTATTTAATCGGAATTTCATCTGCCCTCTCTCCATATCGACTAAGGTGCACCAGTAGCAAGGAATGGTCTACCTAAGATGATGGGAACCTCAAAAATTAACCTGACAATCAAGTATCACAAAATTCGCCGGAAAGATAAATAACTCCATTTTCAACAGTACATCTTGGAGAACACCAATGGGCTTCTTCACAATTCTATCGACCATGAGTAGTCGCATCGCATTCGATTTTCGAGCCCCTAAACCCAACTTCTTGTAGATAGACAATGGCATCATATTAAAGCTTGCACCCAAATCACAGAACGCCTTTGCAAAATGCCACAACCCAATAGTACAACGAATAGTGAAAGCCCCAGGATCCTTTGTCTTTTGCACAAGTGACCTAGTAGCAATAACACTGCAATGTTACAACCTTTCATCATTCTCAAAATTGACGGTCCTCTTCTTAGTCACTAAATCTTTCATAAACTTTGCATACCCAGACATTTGCTCCAAACCTTCTATCAATGGAACATTGATGGAAAGATGTTTGAACATAGTAATGAACCTGCGATGTTTTCCTTCTTCGGTCTTCTTTACCAATCTCTGTTGGAATGGAGGTGGAGGTCTAGTCATGGGAACAACCTTTTGGGTTATATCCGTTTCTTTCTCTGTAACATTTTTGGATTCTCTAGTAACCTCAATCTCATCTTCTTCTCTATCTACCACAATTTAAACTTCAAATGGCATAGAGGGATCAATGGTCTGTTTAGCTCCTCGAGTCGTGACTGCCATACAATGCCCATCATTCTTTGGATTCTTAATAGTGTTGCTAGTAAGTGTGCCAGGTTGACGTGGGTTCACAGTGGTGGACAACTGATTAAAATACTGCTCAAGTTGCTTTATAGACACTGCATGGGTATCAACTATTTTACCGATTCAAGAAAAGTCATTCCGTATCTCTTTCACATTATCATCCATCGCACCGAACCTCTTCATCATCTTCTGCATCACATCCTCAATCCGTGACATACTACCCCCAACTTTCCTATTACCATATTCCCAATTTGCAGGTGGAATATAAGGCCCAACTCTCTCATTTCGATTGCCATAGTTGTTCCAGTTGTAGTTATTGTCGCGATCGTAGTTCTCATCGTGGATATAGTTACTCTCTCGATTGTAGTTACCATAGTTACGACCTTGGTTTCCTTGACCTTGGCACCAATTATCCGAGTTGGAACCTTGGGAGTTGGTTCAGAAACCCCCCTGTCTAATCATTTACCAAATAAACATCCTCCTCATAGTAACATTCCTTAACTGGTGGTCGTGGAGTTCTAGTTAGGTAATTTACCGCATTTACTTTTTCTGCACCTCCGCTCACATGCTTCAACACCAACTCAAGTTCAGTGCTCATCTGATCCATCTCCTCTCGAATGTCATCGGCAGATTGAACTGCAAATGTTCTTATTCCAGTTTCTAATTTTCTAGTGCTCCATGCTTTGTTATATCGGGAAATCTTCTCCAATTTCTTAGCGATCTCTTCAAAAGTGCACTCACCATATGATCCCCCAGCGATAGTATACAACACAACCTTACTATTGTCATCCTGACCTCTGTAGAAGTACTCCATTTGTGACTCATCTTCAAGGCAGTGATTTGGGACACTTCTTATGAATGTAGTGAACCTATCCCACAAACTGCTCACAGACTCTCCAAGTAGTGCTACAAAGTTGTTCAGTTTGTCCTTGTGATTCAGCTTCTTATACAATGGGCAGTACTTCACCATGAACACCTTATGCAATTGATCCCATGTATGAATTGAGTTATATGGAAGCTCTCAATATTCAATGAAATCAGTGTTAAGAATCATCAAGAACAAAGAAGTCACAGAGGCGCAACAACAACAAGTTTAATCACATAGATATGTGGTCTCACGAAAAGGAAGCTTACCAAGGAATCAAGGAGGAACATCATCATAACATGGAATAAGAGACAAATATCCAGATATGATGGTATCAACAGTTTACAAAAGAAAGATTAGTCAAAGGATATATTCAAGTGCGATAATAGAAGAAATAAAGTTCAAAGATGGTCGAAACTTACATAGAAAAATGAATTTGAACATGGAGATTGAAGACTGCATTGTGGTGGAACAAAATCATATGAAGAACAATATCAACAAAAAGGTAATCAGATGGGAGAAGAGATTTGTTGTGATGAAAATATAAAAGAGTTGATACAGATGGATATATGACATTGCCACTTCTGTCCAAATTTTATTTGTTGATGGGCCGGTCACTTTTGGGCCAGCCCTTTGCTTTAGTTTGTATTATTGTGAACTTTAATTATATTTAATAACATGGTCATTATGGCCACAATATTAAACCAAAAAAAAAGTTGTATGGAAGCTCAGAAAACCACACCGCTGCATCACCGGTCAATGAGAGAGGGAAGAATCTCAACCCTATGACGTTCAGGTCCAACTCCGGTCCAAAATTTGATATGCTCCAATTACACTTCCCAAAAGAAGTATAAGCGGTTGTCGTCAAATAAAGAACCCAACTTGTAGGTTGGGGTCGATCCCATGAGGAATATGATTCAAACTTAAACTTAACTCACGATTAGATTTGTTTAGACAAACTATTTCCGAGACAAGTAATTAAAGAGAGGGGGGGTTTGTAAGCAAAACCCCGATTGTTGTTAGGTAACAAGTGAGAAGGATTCAAGCTTTTGAGTAATCAATGAGAGAGAGAAACTAGGGTGTATGTGTTCCCCATAAGATCTTAATGGGGTAATCCTAATAATAGTAATCCTTTCCTAGTGTTTCACATTCAAAGTTGGTAAGATATGTATCCTAAGTGACTGTCCTCCAAAGAGGGAATTTCACCTCACACCTTGGTCTGGCTATGTGTGTATAATTTACTAACCCTTACTTTTACCTCAGATTAGACATTACATCAATGTATGACTTAGTTTTTACACTCGCACCAATTGATATTAGACTATTAGATAGTATCACACTAAATCTTTGTTGATAATTCTTTTCTCGTTCATTACCTCCTTGGTCCGACAAGTAGGAACGAGGCGAGTTTTAACATTGCGCACCGTTAAAAAGACTTCTAAGCGAAAGAATTATCAATACATGCATCACCACTATTCAAAAAATACTTATTTATTATTCAAACATTGTTACTTGCTCATGGTTCCCACAACCCTAGTTGTGGATTTAGCTACTCATGCTTGAAAGAACACCTTTCATACTTTGATAAGAAGAAATCATGAACTTATGTTTACAGTATAACAAATCCGTAATCTCAAATGGAAGAGCAAAACCAAAATCTTATAAACCAAATCCGAAAATTAAATTGCCAAAGTTTCAAGTTAATTCTCAAAGTAAATATCAAGAACTAAAAGTAAACAATAATGTCTAACCCCCAAAAATGAGGTTTACAAATCGTATTTATAGAAAAACATGTCCTAAATAAAAAGGAAATGAAATAAGATAATAAACTTTCTGGGACACAGCTTTGATTGACGACTCAACCTACGGACCATGGGTCGACCTACGGTCCGTAGGTCCACTCCGTTGGTCAACACTTAGAACTTTTTTTCAAACCCTGGAACCATCATTCTCTGATCAGCATCTACAGATGTGTAGGATGGACCATGGGTCGATCCACACTTGGTCACAATTCCTTGATGCTCCTATCTACGTCTCCCATTGACAGACCATCGTAGGACCTATGCTTTGTAGGTCACTTCGTGGGGGGCTACTTCTATATATTTTTAGCTGTCATCTCACTCAACTGCGAACAAAACTTATTTCATGCAAACATGGTACAAAACACATTATTTTTAATACAAAATGGTCTTATACACACACAACTTCTAAGTGAAATACATCAAAAATACGTTAAAATCACGGTATATCAGGAATCACGCAGGGTCTACAGATGCAAGGAGCTCACTACAATCCTGTAATGAACTGTTCCCATCGTTATAGAAAAGCCATCGGGGAAAAATTTCAGCCGGAAAACTTTTTCGTAGTAACTCAAAATTTCCTTGCCTCATCCAGATTTGGACGAAATTAGAGTTAGTGAGGTCTAGGGAAATCTGGTAACAAATGAGAGATCTAATAATGAATTTGATTGTAGGAGTAGATAGCTAAAAAGTTAAGGAACCCATACGACTTCGGGCGAGTAGAACACCCAAAACTGATCTTAGTATGGATGGGTAGTTTCTGAGTGTCATGGGTTGAAGGTTTGTTGTGAAATGGGGGTTTGAAACTCTAATTCCGAGGTTCTGTTTCTGTGTAAGCCGCCAGGGCGGGGCCGCAGTGGCAGAATGGGGGCCGCCATAGCAGGCCAGTCGCGAATTAAGTCAATAATAAACCCCAAAAGCGTCATTATTCTACAAATTTCATTCTAAAGAGTTAGAAGATGAACCAGGGTGACTTCTTGGCAGTTTTTCACCATTCATGAGGCTAAATGTAAGGTTTTTACTCCCTGAATCTATATTTTGATCCGTAGAACTTAGAATCTCGATCATATATTGTTGGGTGAGGGTTTTGAACAATTTTGAATGGTGGGAAAAAGCCTAAGATGCACCTTAGGATCATAATTTGGGTTTTGGGTTATTGTGTTTGTCATAATCCGGGTAAATTAGACCTTAATTATTGATCCCCGTATTGAATTGTTTGTTTGTAGACTTAGAGCAAGTGGAAAGAATCCGAAAAGGGAAGAATCAAGTTTCTTAGGAGGATTCAAACTTTGTACGAGGTATGTGATTGTTATGATTTCATGTTGGTGTGATGCATGTTAGTAATTACTTCATTTTAATGCATGTATGTATGTGAATGTTACATCATTGATAACACTATTCATAAATGAGAATGAATGAATAATTGTATGCCTTTAATCAACACTTGATTGTATGATTATGAGAATGTACATTGTGATTGTGATTGTGGCTTGTTAAATGGATCGGGTATTACGTTCCAACACACTAACTTAGATAGGGGTGCCATGTTCTGGCGTATATATGGGGTCAGGTGTCAGGTCTGGCATACTAACTTAGATCGGGTAACACGTACCGATACACTAACAAATTGGGCGTGGGTTCAATGAGAGGATCATTGACTTGTCATATTGATGTATTATTGAGAATGTGGAATTAACATTGATCCTGAAATGATGACTAATATTGTATATGTTCGGTATATGCCTGTTTTACTATGTTGTGGTTACTTGTATGTGTTTCACCTTTTGGAATAGCCGTGTGATCCTACCAGTATACTGTGGTTGTGTACTGATACTGCACTTGCTCTTTATTTGTTGAGTACAGGGCATCTTCAGGAAGTTACTGACAGACCTCATTTAGAAGACCAGTGATTGACTCAAATTCAAGGGTGAGCAAGTTCTTCCAGACTGCCATGAGGTCTCTATGATTTAGTCCAGTCTTTTCGGACTCAGACTTTCTAGTTAGTTATTTGTATGTTTAATTGGGTTATACCCATTTCCTTTAGACTTATGTTCCCTGTTAGAGTTTTGGTACATCAAATTTTAGATTCTAGGGGTGTTTTCCGCAATGTTTTAGTTTAAAGATTAGACTTTTGGAGTTTATGAGAACTCTATTTGATTATTCCATTTCAACCTGCTTTTGTAAGTTTAAATGCCTTAGCATTTGATTAAGTTGTTTATTTCTTGGGTTAGCTAATTAGAATTAATGGTTCTCCCATTGGAGGGTTAGTGTGGGTGCCACTCACGACAGTCTGGATCATGACAAAGTTGGTATTAGAGCCCTAGGTTTGTTGATCTTGGTGTACCAAAATGAGTGTAGTAGAGTCTTGCAGAATGGTAGAGAGACGTCTATACTTTTCTTTGAGAGGCTATAGGACTTTAGGAAATCTCTTTGTTTTCTCGTCTGCTTTCGTGCTATAACTTGATTCCAATTAGTATCTAGCGATTTGAATTGGTATCTAATCTCCTTCACTCTTCTGTCCGCAGATGGTTAACAATCACTTAAATGGTGTCAGGCTCGTAGCTCCCATCAATGAGCCCGCTGAGGAGTATGTATATTTCGCTTCTCCGACATCTTACTGAGTTTCCCTCTCATCTTTTTGCAAAAAGCCGCTCCACGGCGGTAAAGTCTCATTTTGTGTGTTGGCCGAAGTTACAATAGTAACATTGAACCCTTGAATTTGTTCGAAGATCTTAAAAGTGAGAGGTCGTGGTCAAGACAGGGGTAGAGGAAGAGTTAGGGGCAGAGGTCGAGGAAGGATAGAACCTACCAAGGATGGAGCTCTAGTTGAGAATGCTCCCAGAAATGAGATCCCTTCTGTGCATCATGACGAGATAGAGGAGAATGTGGAGGTTGAGAATGAGTAGGATGTTGAACAAGAGGAAGATGTGCAGGCTGAGACTATATGTATTCCTCCCTTAGACCTAGTGTTCACTCAACGGATTATGTTGTTCCTGAAAGGATTGGTTGGTCCTGGAATGCTTCCCTCAGTTCAAGCAACTCAAGCTCCCGTCAATCCCCTTATTGCTATCACTGTCCCCAAGGTGGGTGGAACTGTAGGTAATGATGCTTTCTTTCGTCCTTTGTTGGGTCCGGTTATGACTGGTAATGAACATGAGATGTTGACTAAGTTCTTGAAGTTGAAACCGCCTGCGTTCAATGGTTTCGAGAGTGAGGACTCATATGACTTCATTCTAGATTGTTATGAGAGGCTTCATAAGTTGGGATTTTCCATCAGCATGGAGTAGAGTTTATGACCTTTCAACTTCAAGGTGAGGCTAAGCAGTGGTGGAGAGCTATGTGGAGTGCAGATCTTCAACTTTACCCCACTCACTAGGACCCAGTTTCATGTTGTGTTCTTAGAGAAGTATGTGCCTCGGACTTTGAGAGATCGTAAGAATGATGACTTCATAGTTTTGGCGCAGGGTGGTATGTATGTGGCTGCTTATGAGTCTAAGTTCCATGTTTTGTCTAGATATGCTACCCAATTGGTGACTACTAAGGAAGAGACGATCCGCCTATTTGGTAAGGGACTAAATTATGAGTTGCAGGCATTTTCTGTTCATATGACTTCTGTTGGGAAAAGTTTTAATGAGGTAATGGATTTTCTGAAGAAAGTGGAGAGGGTGAGGTGAGACGGTCAGGCTAGGCTAAGAAGGCTAAGAGCACATGTAATTTTCAGGGTTCCTATTCCAACGGTAAGGGATGCCGACATTTGCAGCCCGACCAATCTAGTCCGATATGCCTGTTTCTATAGGTATTTACTCGGGAACTCCACCTCAAAATTTGATTCTGGATAGCAGGGAGCCACACCTTCAGCGAGTAGCAAACCATCTTTTGATCGTATTTGCTATAATTTTGGAGAACTTGGGCATATGAGGAGAGATTGTCCCCACATGCGCATGTTGGATTCCGCGTAGCACCAGACTAGACCAGTGGTACCTGCGGGCATTGGTAATAATTGTCGAGGACGTCCACAAGGTAGGTGAAGACGGAATCAATAAGGGCATGAATGTCAGGGAAATGGTAACGCAGGCAGAGGTACGGTATAACCAGGCAGGGAAGTCACCCGTCATAGGGATAAGGATCAGTGTTATACCTTTCTGGGTAAGACCGAGGTGGAGACGTCTAATGCAGTGATCACATGTACTATTCTTGTCTGTGATCGGATAGCTAATGTGTTATTTGATCTGGGTTCTACTTATTCTTATTTGTCCGTTCACTTTGCCTTGGGATTTGATATGATTTGTGATGTACTTGATGCCCCTATCCATGTTTCTACCCGAGTTGGAGAGTCTTTCATAGTTACCCATGTCTATAATGCTTATTCTATCATGTTTATGGGTTTTCAAACTTGGGCTGATTGGTGATTTTGGATATGATTGAATTTGATATAATCTTCGGCTTGACTTGGTTCCCCCCCCCCCCCCTTATTATGTTGTTTTAAATTGTAATGCTAAGTCTGTGACTCTTGAGATCCACGGTAGGGAAAAATTAGAGTAGAAGGGGTGTACAAGCCTAAGCTAGCTAAGATTATATCCTCTATTCGGGCTAGGAAACTTGTAGGGCAGGGTTGTTTGGCTTATTTGGCTCATATTCGGGAGGTTGAAGTTAAGTCTCCTTCTTTGAGTATATTCTTGTGGCATCAGAATTTAGAGAAGTGTTTCCTACTGATTTTCCTGGTATGCCGCCGGATAGAGATATAAATTTCTGGATTTATTTGGAACCTAGTACCCGCCCTATTTCTATCCCTCTATATCGCATGTCTCCGATAGAATTGTGAGAGCTTAAGGCTCATATCCAAGAACTTCTTGATAAAGGTTTTATCCATCCTAGTGCTTCCCCGTGAGGTTCTCCTGTATTGTTTGTTAAGAAAAAAGATGAGAGTATGAGGATATCTGTAGATTACTTGGAATTAAATAGGATCACCATTCTAAACAAGTACCCATTGCCTCGAATAGATGATCTTTTTTACCAATTGCAAGGTGCATCCATTTTCTCTAAGATCGATCTATGGTCTGGTTACCATCAGTTAAAGAGACATGAGGATGTACAAAAGATGATATTTAGGACCTGCTATGGGCACTATGAGTTCCTAGTGATGTCGTTTGGGTTGACAAATGCACTAGGAACCTTCATGAGTTTGATGAATGGTGTGTTCAAACCATTTCTTGATTCGTTTGTTATAGTATTTATTAACGACATTTTAGTTTATTCAAAAAGTGAGGAAGAGCATGCCGACCATCTTCATATTGTTCTGGGTGTTCTTAGGAAACAAAAGTTGTATGTGTATTTTGGTTGACTTCGGTTGCTTTTTGGAGCATGTAGTTTCAAAGGAAGGGGTAATGATTGATCCCCAAAAGATTGAAGCGGCTAATAATTGGGTTATGCCTAGCTCTGTGACTGAATTTAGGAGTTTTGTGGGGCTCCCTAGCTACTATCGTCGATTTGTGAAGAACTTTGCTTCTATTGCCACGCATCTGACAAGGTTGACCAAAAAGGAGGAACCTTTCAAATGGACCAAAAAATGTGATGAGAGCTTTCAAAATCTCAAGACCTTTTTGACCACAACACCTATTCTAGCACTACTGGTGGAATGTAAAGATTTTGTTTATTTATTGTGATGCTTCCCATTCATGGTTGGCTGCAGAGTTAATGCAGGATAAGAATGTTATAGCCTATGCATCGCGGCAGTGGAAGTTGCATGAGAGGAATTACCCAACACATGATTTGGAGTTGGCAGCGGTAGTGTTTTCTCTTAGGATCTAGCGATATTACTTCTATGGTGTCAAGTGTGCGGTGTTTACCGATCATCGTAGTCTGTAGCATGCGTTCACTCAAAAGGATCTTAATTTGAGGCAGCAAAGCTAGATAGAGTTACTCAAGGATTATGATGTGGCCATCCAATACCATTCGGGTAAGGCTAATGTAGTGGCAGACGCGCTAAGTCGGAAGGTGGTGAGTATGGGTAGCCTTGTTTCTTTGAGTGTATCCAAGCGGCCCTTGGCTAAAGAACTTCAGACTTTGGAGTCTAAGTTTATGCAGTTGGGCATCTCAGAGAAAGGTCGGGTGTTACCTATCATTGAAGTAAGGATCACGTTCATTTATTAGATCAAGGCCAAACAGCTTGAGGATGAGCATTTAAAAGAGCTCAGAAATAAAATAGTGCCTGGCAAGGCACAAGCGACAACTCCTGATGCGGGAGGTGTGCTCAGTTTTAAAAGAATGATTTGTGTTCCTAGAATAGATGACTTGGTTTAGAAGTTGTTGACAGAGTCCTATGGTTTGCGGTATTCCATTCATCCAGGTGTGACCAACATGTACCGAGATTTGAAGCGACTATATTGGTGGCATGGCATGAAGAAAAATATAGAGGAGTTTGTGGCTAAATGTCAAAATTGCTAACAAGTGAAGTATGAACATCGAAGGCCTACAAGTTTGCTTCAGAGAATGCCAATTTTGGAATGGAAGTTGGAAAGGATAGATATGGAATTTGTGGTTGGTCTTCCCAAGACTTTGGGAAAGTTTGATTCTATTTGGGAAGTGGTTGGGAGATTAACGAAGTCAGCCCATTTTATTTTGGTTAGAATAGATTATAATGCTCAACAGTTGGCTAAAGTTTATGTAAAGAAGATAGTAAGGCTGCATGGCGTGCCCCTTTGTATCATCTCAGGCATTGGCATGCAATTCACATCCAAGTTTTGGAGGAAACTACATGATGAATTGGGCACACAACTCACTTTTAGTATAACTTTCCATCCACATACGGACGGACAGTCAGATAGAACTATACAAGGGTTAGAAGACATGTTGAGGGCATGTGTGATTGCCTTTGGAGGGCATCGGTATAAGTTCCTACCATTGTGTGAGTTCTCCTATAATAATAGTTATCACTCTAGTATAAATATGACACCGTTTGAGGCACTCTATGGGAGGGGATGTAGATCACCCATAGGATGGTTTGAGGCTGGAGATGTCAAACCTTTAGGGGTAGATTTAGTGAATAATGCTCAAGATAAAGTGAGGAGTATTCAAGCTAAGCTTTTAGCAGCCCAGAGTAGACAAAAAAGTATGCGAACCATAAGGTAAGAGACATGGCATTTCATACTGGTGAGAATATGTTTCTTAAAGTGTCACCCATGAAAGGGGTAATGAGATTCGGTAAGAAGGGCAAGCTTAGTCCCAGATACATTGGACCATCTGAGATTGTTGACTATGTAGGGCCAGTGGCTTATAGATTTTCCTTACCATCTAATCTATCGGGAGTTCATCCAATATTTCATGTATCCATGTTGAAGAGATATCATGGTGATAGGGATTATATCATAAATAGGTAATAAGTGTTGTTAGACAAAGACCTCCAATATGAGGAGGAACCGATTGCAATTCTTGATCGAGATGTCCGAAAGTTGATGATGTTTGCATAATCAAGAAACAACTTCCAATGCAAGTGTCTACGATCGTACAATAGTAAAGTAACCCAACCAAGGGTTAGGATCATTCCCACGGGGAGTAGTTTTGAGAATTAGTAAAAAAATAAAATTAAGTTCTAATTAGTCATAGCTAAAGACATTATCGAATACAAACATGTTCAATCAAAGGGGTGACGCAAGCGTCAATTATCAATGGTGGTTTGTCACAAGTAAGCAAAAAAAGCAAAAATAGCAAAAAAAATATAAATAGAGATACAAATATGGAGACGAGATTCTTGGGATGTGATAGGAACATGGGTTAGACTAGACTATTGGGTACATGCTTTTAATAGTAAATCCATTGAATATTTGTGACTAGGCTAGACTATAATGGGGGTAAATTTTCTTTCAAGCAACTTACCCCAAATCGAATGGATTCCTGTCGGACACCCACTTGCCGTATGAAGAACAACCTCTGCCTTAGCCCACTCACTCTCTTGAGCTGAGTGTGTGAGAGAAGGACTAGGGTTCACACTGTTGTGCTGAACCTAATGTCGACCCACTCCCACCGGCCATCAATTTAGTAGTCTTAGTTTTACGACCTCTCTCTCGAGCAAGTCAAAAATACAAAGGTGAAATCGTATTTGCAACTACAATTTCATTAAGTCCACCACAACTACTAAACGAAATCACATCTAAACAACAAATAAATCATCAACAAGTAAGACCCAATCGATAATCTAACCCATATTCACAAAATCACACCCCAAGAATTGGGGTTCTAGCTAGACATGTAAAAGAGGTAGAAATTTATACCATTATGAGTTTGCATTCAAATGGGTATGAAGATTTAAGTCAAAACAAGCCACGAGTGAAAAATCCACAATACCTAAGTCCAAATTCTTGGAGTTGATACCCTTTGAATCTCCAAGCTCTTCAAAACCCTCTCCAAGCTTAGAACTCAAAAATTCTATATTAAAAATCTGATACTAAGCTACAACTCTTCACTGAGTATTTATAGTTTTCCAAAATCTGTGCTGCAGTGGATCATTCGGCGTCGTTAGTCGAGATCGCTGATCAACTCGGCGATCCTTCCTTTGGTAGGTTTCATCGTCGTCTTGCTCTATCCTTCAACATCGTCGTGTTTGGATCATTGGGTGAGATAGTACAACTTCGTGAAACTGCTTGGCGATACGCCCACTGCTTCTTTTCACCGCCGATTTGATCCTTTCCTTCAGGGCTCAGCATAGTGGAACAAAAGGCGAGGATAAGACCTTTTGGCGACTTGCCGAATGGGTTCGGCGATTCTCAGATATTCATTTATTTGGTCTTTGAGCTGCCTCTGTTCCTTTTTTTCTAAGTAGTGTCCATGCTTTCCTTCAAACTCCAAATACCTGAAACTTAAAGATTTTCATCAGATATTGAGATAAAATATGTATTTGAGGACACTAATTCTATCAAATTATAGCACTAAATGAGTCCAATTTATGGATTCATCAGCTGAGGACCAAAGAGATTAAGTCCATGAAACTTCAATGGAAGCATCGGCCAGTTGAGGAAGCCACTTGAGAAATCAAGAAGGACATGCGAGACAAATATCCCCAGTTGTTCGTCTATTCAAGTACTACCCCATTCTTACTTTAGCCTATTTTTCCTACGTTTGTCACTCGAGGACGAGTGCTGGGTAAATTGGTATCTATTGTAATGACATGTTCCTGTCATTATAAAAAAGCCATTAGGGAAAAATTTTGGGCCAAAAACCTTTTTTGTAGTAATTTGAAATTTCCTAGCCTAGTCCAAATTTGGACAAAATTGAAGTTAGTGAGATCTAGGGAAATCTTGTAAAAAATAATCGATATAATAATGAATTTGATTGTATGATTGGATAGCTAAGACATTAAGGAACCCGTACGACTTTACAACATCAAATTTGGGCGAGTGGAACTCCCCAAACTGATCTTAGTGTGAACGAGTAGTTTCTGAGTGTCAAGTGTTGAAGGTGTGTTGTGAAATGGGGGTTTGAAACTCTAATTCTGAGGTTCTGTCTTCGTGTAAGCTGCCAGGGCAGGGCCTTTGTGGCGGGATAGGGCCACCATAGCAGGCCAGTGTGCGAATTAAGTCGGAAATAAACCCCAAAAACATCATTATTCTACAAATTTCGTTCTTATGAGTTAGGAGACGAACCTGGGAGACTTCTTGGCAGTTTTCACCATTCTTGAGGCTAAAGGTAAGGTTTTTACTCCCCGAATCCATTTTTCGATCCGTAGAACTTAGAATCTCAATCATATGTTGTTGGAGGAGGGTTCTGAACTGTTTTAGATGATGGGAAAAAGTCTTAGCTGCACCTTAGGATCATAATTTAGGTCTTGGGTTATTGGGTTTGTCATAATCCGGCTAAATTAGACCTTAAATATTGATCCCCGTATTGAATAGTTTGTTTGTAGATTTAGAGCAAGCTTAAAGAATCCGGAAAAAGAAGAATCAAGCTTCTTAGGAGGATTCAAGCTTTGTTTGAGATAGGTGATGGTTGTGATTTCATGTTGGTTTGATGCATGTTAGTAATTACTTCATTGTAATTGAATGAATGATTGTATGACATGAATCAACACTTGATTGTATGATTATGAGGATGTACATTGTGATTGTGATTGTGATTGTCGCTTTTTGAATGGACCGGGTGTTACGTTCCAACAAACTAACTTGGATCGGGTGCCACATTCTGGCGCATATATGAGGTTGGGTGTCAATCGGGCACACTAACTTGGATCGGGTACCACGTATCGGTACATTCACATATTGGGTGTGGGTTCCATGAGAGGACCATTGACTTGTAATATTGACGTATTATTGAGACTGTGGAATTAGCATTGATCCTGAAATGATGACTAATATTGTATATGTTTGGTATATGCCTGTTTTATTATGTTGTGGTTACTTGTATGTGTTTCGCCTTTTGTAATAGCCGCGTGATCCTACCAGTACACTATGGTTGTGTACTGATACTACACTTGTTCTTTCTTTGTTGAATACATGGCATCTTCAGGCGGCTACTGATACATCTCATTTAGAAGACCAGTGATCGACTCGAATTCAAGGGAGAGCCAGTTCTTCCAAGATGCCATGAGTCCTCAATGTTTTAGTCCACTCTTTTCGAACTTAGACTTTCTAGTTATTTATTCTTATGTTTAATTGGGTTGTGCCCATTTTCTTTAGACTTATGTTCCATGTTATCGTTTTGGTACATTGACTTTCAGATTCTAGGGGTGTTTTCAGCAATGTTTTAGTTTGAAGATTAGACTTTTGGAGTTTATGGGAACTCTATTTGATTCTTGCATTTAAACATGTTTCAGTAACTTTAAATGCCTTAGTATTTGATTAAGTTGTTTAGTTTTTTGGTTAGCTAATTAATATTAATGGTTCTCCCACCGGAGGGTTAGGTTGGATGCCACTCACGATGGTTTGGATCGTGACAGATATGTATGAACAATAACCACGATTGAATCAAGAAGTGTGAATCTTTGGTTTCATGATCTGCATTAGAAAAGATGCAACAATAGTAGTTTGTGTATAACAACAAATCATCTTATTTATTACTTTTATCCAAAATTTTGTCAAGGCCACCACATATTTTACTCGATAAGTTACCACCCAAGCGAAGTTTTAAAATATTAAGTAATAGCTGATAACACCCCAAAAAGTTCTAAGCTAATACTCAAATCATTTTGTAACACCTCCAACTCTACTCTTAAAATCTAAATCGTTCGTCGTAAGTATTTGAGCTTCAATCGGGTGGTGTACTACTTGATCATGTGTTTGAAGGTATTTTACCTAGTGTATAAAGGGTATCTGAAGTGATGTATGGTCAAAAGATACCTCAAACACCAAGACAAGTTCAAATCATTCCTATCGGCTATGTTCTCACATGAGTTAATATAAAGTTCAACTTTAACCATTACTATCTCTCAACATATAACTAACTAGGTGTCCTACACCTATAAAATTAAAGGTCTATGAGTGTTCTTTCCAATGCCACCAATCTTATTTTGAGTTTAGAGTAAAAAGTTATGGTCTTTTTATTAGAACATGTCCGGGTCGGGAAATTCGGGGAGACACAGCCCTTTTGGCGATTGACCGAATGGGTTGGAAAATATCCAAATTAGCTTGCCGAATTATCCCAAAATCCTTAAGTCTTTGTGTACTTTGCCTATCTAAAGCCTCATTTGGTGAAACACCAACTATTTCTGCGAGGAGACCTCCTGATCGCTGATTTAACCAATGGGATTCATTAAAACGACATTTTCTTTGATTTTTATGGTCTTCCTACGTTCTTAGAATGGCCTTGACCTTTTATCCTCAATCAACTTTTCTAAGTCCATCTAACAACCTAATAACATCATTATTTGTATAGCAATTCTCAAAATCCCCAATTCTCATTCTTCTAAAGATCAAGAACTCCAAAAAAGATTTCTCCAACTTCTCAAGATCTAAAGACATTATATTCAAGATTCTCTTCAAAAATCCTATAATTTTCAATCCAAGATTCTTCTCCACTCTTCCTCTCCAAGAAAACTTCAAGGAAGACAAAAGCTTTGGTGTCAAGTGTTTCAATCAAGTTCTTCTTCAAAGTCCTTCAGGAAATTTGTTCTTTCAAGTATGTAAGGATAATCATAGTGATAGAATCAGTTTGTCCTTACGCTCTACATTTAATTTCAGTCAGTAAAAGTTTAATCTAGGAATCTACCTTTAGATTTGAGAATTCCTTAGATTAGTTATATTATTTATTATAAGTTCTAAATTCTTGACTATGAGTTTCTATATATTAGCATTGAGATCTTTGTGTTGTTGTGCAAGTTTATATTTCCACACGAACCCCATTTACTATGTTTTCGTTCAGAACCTTTTAATCAAACATTTTTCCCTAAATTGATTTTGAGAAGTTATAAATGAGTTCAAGAGTAAAGTTTAAAGTAGAATTTTTTAGTAGAGTTTAAGGGAACTAAATGATTCCCAGATGTATCATTTTTACATTGAGAAAGAGCACTATTTTTAGAAAAGTATATCAGTGTTTAAGAAAAAGTTACACAACAGTTACTTCTGAAAGAGGACCTTTTGCGAACTTATCTCAACCCATAGAGAGTATTTTTACTTGAGCATTAAGTTATATATTTTGGGAGTAGTATTGGCACCGATATGAGGAAGATTTCAGACAACTCACATTCCCCATAAACCACGTAGCCAACGTGGGTAAGGATTGTACCAACTTTTGGGTGACTCCTCACTGCCTTTGAGCAGACCTTTTAGATGGAGCCATGAATTGAATTTGTTCTATACCCCGACAAGGTATAGGATAATTCTGGCAATATGGACGAGACGTTGTATCATCACGAGTCTCATACTGGTGGTTGTCGGTTAAAGAAACTCTCCAATTTTGTAAAGTAAAGTATATTTTTATATACATATTTTAGTTTAGTATTTGTTATTATTGCATCCTTACGATAAGAGCTTAAATGATTTTTCATCATGATTTATATTGTATTTTAGTTGAGTTAACTTCAGACTTTCCGCTTAGTTATTTGTTATTCATCTATATTACATACTCGTACATTCAATATACAGATTACATTCGATCTGCATATTTTGTTGATGCATAATTAGGTACTTAAGATCCTTAACATCAGTTCTGTTGAAATAACTTCATCGTTTTGTCAGCTTTTGATTGAGTCCTCCTTGTTTCTGGAGGACTCCAATTTTTATGTGTTGTTAGTAATAGCACTTTGAGGTGTTGTGTGCCTTGTCTCAATACTTTTCTTTATACAGTACAGACTTCATATATAAATATATATAGTTTGGAAAGTCTTTCAGTTTCAGATGTTTTATTTAAAAATTATATTTCATACACAAAATATACATAGTTTTTGTAACACCTCTGACTTCGAAAAGAATTAAGGAAGGGTAACTAGCAAGTCTATAAACCCATAATGGACCATGGTCCCTTCACGACACCCTAAACGTCCCATTTAGGGGTCCACGACTCATTCAGGGCATGGTGGACAACTGTCCAAGGATGCCTATGTTGGGGTCACCTGGACTGGACTCTATACGGCATGTGGTGACTTGTAAGGTTTTTTATGGGTCCGTACAAGTCAGCCATCAGTTTTTAAGTCTTGAATCAACTTCAAACAATCATATATCTCAACACATAATGAATTAAGTGGCCCATCGCCTATAAAATTAAAGCTTTCTGACTAATCTTTCCAATTCCACCAAGTTTGCCTCATTTCGAGTTCTGAGTAAAAAGTTATGCCTATTTTAATGAAACCCTGTTGGGCAGGTGAAGTTTCACGACCAAATATACGACCCGTGAAGCCTCAAACGGTCCATGAAACCTTCTTTTTAAGGAACCTCGACAGTTTTTTAAAGCAGATGTCATTTTGGTCTTTCTCCTATGCATTGGGTACTTAAAATACATCATTTTAACCCCTATTCTAAGTGTAAACCACGACGTTATACACCTAATTAAGGGATTAGAAAGTGTCAATCAATTCTTTTACATTCATTAAAAATCAAAGTCATTAGAACAAGGTTCCAAGAGGAGAAAAGCTAGGGTTCAAGCATTCTTCGAGTTTCGTTCATTTCACCAAAGAAATTCATTCTTCCAGGTATGTAAGGCTACATAGTGTTAGACTAGTTTGTCCTCATGTTGTACATCTACTTTCAAATCAGTAAAAGAGTAATCTAGTGTTCTATCCTTAGATTTTAGTATCCTTGAGATGAGTTGATATTGAGTTATGAGTTCTTGAGTTGTTGATTATTGAATTCTTATTTCTAATTATTGAATTGTCGTAAATTGTGTATTGTGATTATTGAGTTGATTGTTCCTGTCTATTTTTCAACATGAACCCTATTCTTGAGTATTCATTGAATTCTTATTGAGAATATTTTTTAAAAAAAGCAATATTGTTTAAACTATGTTTTAAGGAAGAAAAGAGGAGTTTGAGAAAGAGTATAGGGGAACTATTTCCTAATTGTTTCATTTTTACATGAAGAAAAATAGTAGACCTTTTTTTAAAAAAGCAAAAAGATAAGAAAGATTAAGTACAGAGTAGTTATTTGTTAAAGAGGCACCTTTTGAGTAATTATCTAAACCTAGAATGTATTTTTACATTGAGTAAAGAGAAACCTTGTTTTCTAAATCAACAATGAGTTTCAGAGATATTTCAGAGTAGTTACCTCTTTTAAGAGGATAGTTTGAGAAATTATCTCAAACCAGAGAAAGAGTATGTATTTATACATTTGAGCAAGAGTATATCTATTATTAGGAGTGGTATTGGGCACTGATATGGGGGAGAGTCAGATAACTCACATCCCCCATGAACACTGTCTTACCAACATGGGTACATGATCATACTTTTTAGATGAATCCTTATTGCTCAGTGGATCCACTTAGTTAAAAGGTTTTATATTCTGGCACGATATAGGATAATTCTAACAGTGTGGACAAGATGTTGTATCATCACATAGCTCATAGTGATGGTTGTCAGTTAGAGAATCTCCCAATAGAGTTAAAATGTATTTTAAAATATGTCATTTATTATGTTGAAGTTCAGAGATAAGAATGTATTTTGTAAAGTTAATGATTTCATTGCTTTTATTGTTTATATTCATTTGAGTTTACGTTACATCTATTGCAGTCCTCTAATTCAAATATTTCACCTCGGCTATATTACATAGTCGTGCATTCAATGTACTGATGTCATTTGACTTGAATCTTTTATGATGCAGACACAGGTCTTCAGGATCATCAACAGGCGGCTCGTTGAGATCACTTTGTGCTTTAGACGGCTTTGGTGAGCCTCCTTGCTTTCTAGAGGATTTCACATTTACATTCTAGTTATTGTTGAGTTATCGTGGCTCTTGTCTCGACATCTATCCTAGTATTAGAGGCTTTATAGATAGTTGGCGTTGAGGAGTTTCTTAGTACTTTCTTTCTTTTAAAGACTGTTTTGCAAATTATTATTATTAATATTATTATTATTATTATTGTTGCAAATGAGTATTTTTCAAACATTCCAATTGAGTTTATGTTGAGATAAATTTATGTTTTAAGCCTATTATCACTTGAGTGAGTCTTCCGCTAAGTAGTGAACCAGATCAAAGGTTCACTTGGGGATGAAAATGTTTCTCGAGTGTTCTCCACGTCCATGGTATAGGATCGGGGCGTGATAACTTTAAGATTCTATAAATTATTGTTAAATGTTTCTTTTAGTTTAGTGTTTATGTATGCTTGATTTATTCTTCTCCTTGTATTAAACTAGGATGAGGGCTCTCATAGGGACTAATAATTGTCCTCAAGTATCGACCATGTCTAGAGTGTAGGTTCTAATCGTGACATAATCTGTATTTGACTTTCTGAAAGCTCTACTAATATGAGTTGCTAGGACAAACCCCTAACTAACTCCAACTGTTTGAATACAGAAAGTAAATACGTGAAAGAAATATAAGGGTTTTTCCTTGGAGAGATGTATTGACCCGGTCGGTCATTTTTTGTTTTTCCATGGAATTTACCTTTTTGCCCCTCCTAATGTCGACCCCGAGTCATTTTTTATTATGTTTGAAATTTTGGTCTTGAACTTTGAGTTAAAAGTTGAGTTTTTTGGTGAGTTTTGAGTCTTTTAGAGTTTCGAGTGTCAAACTGGGATTTCTTCGATTCCATCTGTCCCAAACGTGAAATCTGATCCGTGAGAGTTGTCGATTTCAGTTTCTGACTCTTCTAAAGGATTTAAGGTCCTAAATTGTGAAATTGTGAAATTTTAGCCTTTGGGTTAACTTTGATCAACATTTAGAGTTCGTATGCTTGGATCAGAATTTCGAGAGTTTTTTTGGGTTCGGCGGATGATTTTAGGCCTAGTTGAAGCCTTGGTTGATTCTTGAGAGGTCCCAAGTGTGTTTTAGCCTTTTTAGGCGTGAGTTAGTTTCTTGTGGTTTTATGGATATCAGGTCAAGGAGACCTCAAATTTATATTCTGACAGTTCCATTGAGTCCGAAATGCTGAGTATAATCAATTTGCATATGTGGTTTGTGTTTACGGGGTTCCGAACAAATCTTGGGGAGTTCTTTTGATGATTTTGAGTTATCTGGTGTTTCTGTGTTATAGTGGAGATTTTGGTGTGTTCGTGGAAGGGAGGGGATGAGAACCCATGTTCGTCGAGTCTTGACCGTGTTCGTGGGAGGTCAAAGTGTTTTTGTAACACTCCAAAATCTAGTAGACTAAACTAGGCATAAGTGAGAGGACTAGGGCTAAGTGTGAAAGGGAAATAGCGAAGGAAGAGGGCTTGGACAGCCCAAACTTCACCATGCACTGCTCACCATCCCCCAACCACCACGATGGTTTGTGGTAGGGGCCACAAGTCGTGGTGAGGTTCGAGAAAGGTGAGGCAGTAGTTATGTCAAGACTGCCTAAGGCAGCCTCCTTTACATGAGAGCCTTCACGGCCCGCCCGTGGTGGTCACCACAGATTATGGTGCCACTCGTGGAGTTGAGGCAGTAGCTCCCCCAGGCTACCCCAAGTTGGCCTCCTCCACATGAGCCACTTCACGGCTCGTGGTAAGGTGGCCTAGCCATTGGTCCAAGACCATGAAGATTACCACGGTTCGTGGTGAGGACCATGGCTTGTGGAGCCTCTCGTGTGGACAGTGGACTGTTACGTGAGGGTTAAATGGGACATTCCGGTTTTAATTAAAATAAAGTTTGGTCATTTTCCCCAAGCTTAGTACACCTCTATAAGTGATTTTAACCCTTTAAACTCACCATTCAAGTCATTATTTCCAAAACCCCAAAAGAAAACCCAAAGCTCTTCTCTCAAATATTTCTCAGAAGAATCAAAAAAATAAGAAGAAGAAGTAGTAGTTCAAGGTAGGTTCAAGTTAAAGTCTCCAAACCTCAAGCATTATTGGGCTTATTAATCAAGGTATGATGACTTTTCATCCATGGAATCCTTTCATCCGTGGAGCCCCCATGATTTCTCCAATTTAGAAGAAGAATCCCCTACTTCTAGTTAGCGTTTCTTCTAATGTTATGAGTTTTGATCTAATTGAGTGGATTATGATTGTTTAGGGTTGAATTGATAGAATTGCATGTTTTTACGATGGATTTATATGTACCCATGCCTAACCCATGTCTAGAAAGATGAAATTGATGTAAATGCGTTTTATGCCATGAAAGGGGAAATCGAGGATTTAGATGTATTCTTCTAGGATTGATGATATACATTGTAGATTGCTTGAGAGTAAAGCATATAGATATGAATTTATTGAGATCAAAGGATACATGATGAATTATGACCTGTAGGCTTCGAGATTAGAATTGTCTTGAGACTAAGGAATGTATGATGAATGATGGTTAGTAGGGCTTTTAGAGTAATGCTTATATGATGAATGTTGATTAGTAGATAGAATTGTTGTGGAAGGATTTATCCACATGATCTATACTATGAATGTATGAATGCATGAATGAGAAAGGTTTTCTCATATTGAATGATTCTAGGCTGAAAGGTTTGCTTACCTTAAATGAATTAAAGGATGTTCGAGCTATTATAGTTTGAATTAGTGATATGAGATCCCTTCATGAATAGCTTGACTTGGTAAGACAAGACCATGAATGGTATCTTGAGTTAGTAGATCTCATGGATAGCCTTGGATCGAGCAATAGTACCCTTCCAATGGTTAGCTTTAACTAGCATGAGAGGATGCTTGCTTGATAGCATGACTTGGTAAAGCCAAACCATTTCATTGGTAGCTTGGATTGAGTAATAGTACCCTTCCTTGAGTATCTTTGACTTGCATGAAAGGATGCCTTCCATGATATCTTGGTCTTGCATGATGAGGTGCTTTTCCTTGAGAGCCTTGAATTGGTAAATAGTAAAAATTCATGGGTAATGACTTATCTTGGACTAGTAAAGAAGTACTCTTCCATGAATAGTAGAAATAGTTAAAGAGGGACTAGTCCATAAATAAAGTAGCATAGTTATGATGAAACAAAGTTACTTCAAGGAAGTATTGTAAGCATATGTTAGTATGAGATTTACTTGTATAATGATAGGTTATCTTGGATTGCTGTGCCAGTTGCCTTCCTCGTTATATTTGACGAAAGGTGGATTACTGTCACGACCCGGGAGCACCACCTAGTCGTAACCGGCGTACTCGACCTCAAAGAGGTCTAATACAAGCCTCTTAGCATTCATTCATCGCATAGACACCAAAACCATAAGGAATTAAAACTTTCTTCACACACGAAGATACTTTCAATAAATAGCAAGCGGAAGACTTT